>APFE030411666.1:0-12105 GCA_000404065.3 Pinus taeda | reverse complement strand
CTCCACCTACACCTCCACCTCCTCCGCCATCGTCTACACCCCCACCTCCTCCTCCTCCAGCTCTGCCTTCTCCTCCACAACCACTTTATACTGCACCAACCCCACCACCTCCTCCTTCTCCATGTCTACTTCCTCCCCCTCCTCCTCCTTCGCCTCCTCTTCCTCCCCCATCTCCACCACCTCCTCGTCATTGTCGTCCTCCTCCTCCTGCATCTCCACCTCCACCTCCTCCTCCTCCCCCTCCTCTTCCACCACCTCTTCCTCGTCTTCCACCTCACCTCCACCTCCTCTTCAACCACCATGACCACCTCCTGCCCCTATGCCTCCACTGCTACCACCATCGCCACCTCCTCCTCCACTTCCACCTCCTCCTCCACTACCACTGCCACCTCCTCCTCCATCGCCACCTCCTTTTGCACCTCCACCTCTGCCCCCTCCTCCACCTCCTCTGCCACCTCCTTCTCTCCTCCTCTTCCTCCTCCTCCTCCTCTTCCACCTCTACTCCACCTCCCCACCTCTCCTCTTCCACCTCCACCTCGACAACCTCCACCTTCCCCTCCACACCCCTCTTCCACCGCTGCTCTACACCCCTTCTCCTCCCTCCACCTACTCTGCAAGTCCCCCTCCTCCTCTTGTACTAACACCTCCACCTCCCACTCTTCCTCCCCATCCCTTCCTAAATAAACATAAAAAAATATGTTAGCCTCAAGGGTTAGTTCAATTGGTCAAAATTAGTGCCTCACCACCAGGAGGTCACAGGGTCCAATCTCCCCGAAGCCCTTGGGGTCAGGCCTTGCTAGTGGGCCATGGGGCTAGATTCCCTTTGGGGTCGATCAACCTAGATTTTTCCGTGGATGTACTGCCACCCTTTACCAAGGTGTCTGTGAACCACAACATTAAAAAAAATTCAATAAAAATATGTTAAATTAATTTGAGTAATATTATTTAATTTCACTAATAAACTATTGTTATTATTTTAATCGAAAAGATATGTCAACATGTGTTTGAATAACTCTAGATGATATTTTTCATTAATATATTTAATTAAAAGAAAAGGGTAACCAAATAAGGTAATATTGTATAATTTGTGTTCGATAAATAGTGGGGTTTCTTTGGAGGGAAGAAACCTTCCCCAGTAAAAATTGGAATTTTTTCTTGAAAAAAGAATATGGACATGGTAGGGATTTGATAATTTATGGGACAAAATTTGTGAGTTTGGGAAGATTGGGGGATGAGCCTTGGGGATCCAATATTTTGTTGGAAATTGATCATGGATTTTAAAGGACCAATGGGCATAGAGAAGGCCTATCACCTAAGTGCTATGACTTATTTAGGAGGTTAGAATTTCTGAACTCCTCCAAAATTCAAATATGAAGGAAGTCCCTATACAGGGAGCCTCGATGTATGGTGGCGTATGAATGTAGAAATAAAAAGATCCAAGGGCGAAACAAATCAACATAGGAAGATACCCCGTGTGGGATCTAGACACCTTATCACCATAACGTTAAGTCATTGGTCACACCTCTTGGTTCCATGGTGTAAAACAAGAGAGGGCCAAGAAAAAGGAGCTCAAAACCTCGAGACCTCATAAAATATTTCTAATGCAAGCTATAATATGGAGGCACCAATACTGTTGTAAAGAGGAGAATAAAGTCATCAATCACAACATATG
Source organism: Pinus taeda (assembly GCA_000404065.3). Classification (NCBI taxonomy): domain Eukaryota; kingdom Viridiplantae; phylum Streptophyta; class Pinopsida; order Pinales; family Pinaceae; genus Pinus; species Pinus taeda. The sequence continues at coordinate 10,433 of APFE030411666.1, read as the reverse complement.
GTACCATGGAAGGGAAACGAGAAAAGGGGCTAAGACAGAAGGAAATGAAGGCATCGAAATTTAGTGATAGCATAACATTGTCTTAATAAAACTTATGATGAGTGGATCTCTGATATGGAAGCAAAGGTTAGGTCAACAACCGATTAAATTAGCAAAGAATAGGTTGATGTCACATGAAATCAATGGCGACTATTGTACGCAGGAAAAAGTGACAGAGAGTACCATGACTGTGTAAGATGATTTGATGGAGTGTGTCTATGAGCTAAGAAGTAGCAATTTAGAGCAACATTTGTCATGTGCACATCATATTACTCCATGCTTAGAGCATGCCACATTGTGGGAGGTTGGGCACAACCACATCGACGTCTTCCATGTTGAGTATGTGATCTTGCATGAACCATGGATGCACTGGCGAGAGGATTTCTATATGTTCCTTGGCCTCTGATGCCCAACAAATGTAGCAAAGGTGGAAAATAGAGACCGAGAAGGTCCACAAGGATCCAAAAGAATAACTAGCAAAGGCAACCCAAGAGAAAACATAACAAAGATAAACACTAGCAATGTTGAGAAATAGATCGAGGTGATCACAACCTCTAAGTGAGACTAGGAAGGAATCCAAATACTAATTTTTAAGGCTGACAAGGGTGATGGAGCTACGTATTGGAGAGACTAATAGATGCCTCTAATTGAGGCTAGCAAGGAATCCAAATACCAATCTTTTAGGTTGATAAGGGTGATGGAACTATGTGTTGGAGACACCAATAGATATGGAAGATATACACAACTTTTAGAGCATAGTTAATATAAGAATGATTGTTTTCATGGAGAGTAAGACAAGATGTCATATCTTGAGCATGATTAGAGTTCTTAGGGGTTAGGTGATTGGCACCTTCACTTGTACATTGAATATACTCAACACGAGAACTTGAATGGGATTGTCACCCTTCCCAAGCCATTAATGCACAAAGTCACCTCAGCATGAGTGGTTGCATGTTGTTTTTATGAAGAGTCATCTTGATGTGGGACATGTTTATAGTTTCTTGTAATTTTATTTTATTGCTATTAATTAAATATATATTAATTAAATACAGTTATGAAAACTTTTGATTCTTAAATGTACCTTAAATGATGGTGCTTTCCAAAAATCATTTGTGAAATTGTCTTGGTCATTTGTATAATTATTTGTGATATATAATAAAAATGGTATAATTGCATCATAGTTATTTATATTTTGAAAATGTATACTATTTAAAAATAATAGATATAAATTAAAATATAAATAAACAACTATACTTATATACTCTAAATACTAGGATATCCTTCCAAACTATTTTTTATTAACTTTAACATAAATGTAAAATAAAAGAGAAGATTCACCATGGTATTTTTGAAATATATCTTGATTGATAATATTTTGGAAAAAAAATAATTTTCTTTTCTATATTAAATCTAGGGGTTTTCCAGGGTGCTTCAAAAAACTAGTTTACATAACACAAATTAAGATTTCACGTCTAAAAAGTCACACTAAAGACAAGTCCTATTTAAAATTCAAACATAAGTTATCAACCTACCTAATTAATTTCTAAAACATGTATTTCTTTCAATTTATGATGAGGATTTTCTAATATATTTTTCAAAAATATTGAACAATTATTCTTGCAAAAAAAAGAAGTCAGGAACATAGTTAGTTATATATATATATATATAGAGAGAGAGAGAGAGAGAGAGAGAGAGAGAGAGTTTGTCACTTCAATTTATATCATCAATAATAACGGTTAAAAAAAAAGATTAGTTATTTATGATGTTACAATAGATTACATATGTTCATTAAAAAGAAGTTATAGTATTCTTTTAACCAAATTATAATATTTAACAATTCAATATTATAAAAATACATTAAAAATAAATTTAAAAGCACTTATTAAATTAGTAATATTTGCAAAAACAAATAAATCAATTAGTAATATTTGCAAAAACAAATAAATCAACATTAAATTGGACAATAATTTTAATACAAACAAAATAATATATGGACATTCAACTCATTTAAATTGTGATGTTATTTACGTGAAAAATCAGTATACACCCACACCAACAAGAACACAAACAACAAACACAAACATAAATACAACAAACAAATTAAATAACATAAAAATAATGCATATTTATTTATTTTGTATTTTACTATAAAAGCTTTGTGATATATTTTGTAAATGTATATGTAATTATTGGGGTTACAAAAAAAAATATAATCATAATAATTTGTGATGTTATAGTTATAATTCTCTGCATTGTTGAAATATTAATTAAAAGCAACTATAAAAACATGTGATTTTTTAATTCTCTATTGAAAGGTGATGATTACAAAAAAAATCCACAGTGGTAATTATTTGCGATAATGTCATAGTATTTATAATTTTAAATATCATGAATAAAAAAGTTCATGAAAATTTGATTTTATTTAAAACTAAAATTAACAAACAATAAACTTGAATGATTCTATATTATAAAATTTTATTAACATTAATTATAAAATTACAACCATTAAATATTAAAAAAATACATATTAACCTAACAACTAATATCAATTTATTTAAAAAAAATTATTGTTATTTTAAAATTAATTTTACATTCAACATCATTATATATAAATTGGTTGAAAAACTAAAATAAAAGAAAAACATAACTGGCAAAAAAATAATTCTCACAAGCAACCATAATTGTAAGCATTCTTGAATAAGTTTAGTGGGGATTGAGCTCACGATGGCGACGAGGGTTTCTGCCGCTGCCGCTTCTGAACCTCTGCTCCCCGCCGCGCAGATCATGCTCTCCGCCACAAACGAGCCATTCTCCTGGTCCGTTTCTTGGCTCCCGGCTCCTCTCACAACACCCAAGTCCTGGGCCGGTCTTAAAGGATCACTGCCTGCCACGGCACTCGTAGATTTCAGTTGTTTATCTGTCTCCTCGCCAGCGAAGCTCGGAGTCGAGCAGAAGGCAGTCACAATCAGCTGTAACGCAGAAGATATTGGAGGCCTCACACTCCATCCCGGCGCTCGAATCATTAAATTTGCAAGAGCAGAGGACCATTTTGCGGTGAAAGTTATAAGCGCTATCCAAGCAGAGCGACTAGAGGTCACAGATCTGCTCAATGGGGTCACAGATCTGCGGTTTTTACAGATCCGCATTCATGGAAACCCAAATATCCGACGTCAAGACACAAATAAGGCGGCAAGGGATGGCTGGCCGTCAGTTTCGCAGATATGCAATCAAATCATCAGATCAGAATCCCAGCAGGTCTGGCAGCCTCAAAAAAAAACCCAGATCTATGGGCAAACTATCTTCAGGCGGCAGGGTCAAACGAGCTCATCTCTGAGACAGCTCTCTCTCTCGCACCCGCCAGATCTGCCTGAAGAATCCTCTGCATTTCAGATCCAAGTCAATTTTTTAGGGAAAACGACAATGTTATGGGTGCCTGCAGCAGATCTTGTGCAGGATCTTCTGCAGAAACTTGAATGCAGGCTGGGGATTCCCTCCTCTTGCCTCAGACTACTATATCAGGGTAAGCAACTTATGCAGACCCTATCTCTTTCCTTCTACAGCATTCAAAAGGATGCCTCTATTGGGGTTTCTTTTCGTTTAAGAGGTGGTTCCTTCGGGCAAACCTCCTCAGCTCCATTTTTCTCTTACAAAGATGCAGCATGCAAAAACACTGCCCAACCTCAGGCTTCTTCCAAGACAGCCCAGCCAAATGGCGTTCCAAAGCCGTTTCTGGTTGACAAATCAGAGGAGATTCCCTCCATTAGCCTCTCTAATCCTGGGGTTGAGAACCGCTATCAGACTTTTGCAGAATCAGGACTCATATGCAGATTTAACGGGCTATGGCCTCGTACAGCAGATCTTTATCAATGGGTCCATTCCTTCTGGACTAAAAAATGTAAAATTTTCCTATGTTCAAAAGGCTTCTTCCTGGTGGTTTTTGACTCAAATGAAGACTACCAGAAAGCCTTAACGCGAGGCGCTTGGTTTTGGGGTACGGCTGGGCTTTTTCTTACCCCCTGGTTTCCTGATTTCGACCCTTCTACAGCAGTGATCTCCAAGATTCCCATTTGGGTTAGGCTCCCAAATCTTCCGGCTCATTTTTGGGATTTCTCTGTCTTCTTAGCCATTGGCGATACTTTAGGCCGATACCTGGCTACAGATACCTCAAGAAGGGAAAATGGTCTCTATACTTACGGCAGACTATGTGCAGAAATAGACATCAGCAAAGGCCTGCCGGATCAGATCAACCTCAAGTTTGGAGATTTCCACTGGACTCAGTCACTAGATTATGAGAACACAGCCTTCCGCTGTCGCCATTGTCATCAAACAAGGCACCTTCAGAGTACATGTTCGCAGTTAAAAGATAAAAAGAAGAATTTGAACCGTAAGCCCAAATCCAAAAGATGGAATCCTTTTGAGCCTCCTCATCCGCTGGGCGACTTAGATTTCTCGAGCTCAGAGGAGGAGGAATCTGAGGTAGATGTGCAGGTTGATGAGGAGGTTGAAGCTGATATGCAGAATGAGGAAATTCCGGGGGACCCTCCCTCAGTTGTTCCAGAGGCTCCCTCTAACCCTCAAATTTCCCAGAAGCGCGCTCATCTCTCTTCGTCCTCAGACTCTGAGAAGGAGGCTTAGCTGTCAGATCATAATCATCTACAACTAGTTACAAGTCAGCCAAGCTCCACTGGATGGACAAAAGTTAGTAAGAAAAAAGGCAAAAAATGTCGTGTTGAAGATAACCACCCTTCGGGGTAGCTTCTCTGCTCAGTCTTTTCAGATGTAGTCCTATGCTCTCTTTGGTCATTTCCGTGTCTATCTCTTTGGAACGAGGTTGAGTTTCCTTAACCTCGGGTTCCGCTGCTTCTTTGCTCTGCCTGCTCCTAGGCCTGATTGTACTATATTTTTTCCTTTTTTAATAGATTTAGTCTTTACTCAAAAAAAAAAAAATAATAATAATAATAATAATAATAACAAAAATAAAAATTGTAAGCATTCTTGAGCAATAACCATGCCCATGGGTATCTTTGAGGACTTGAGAAGGGATTTGCAAAACCCTTTCCCTAGAAATAAATAATAACTTTATTATTATTAATGTAGTGTTTAAGTGTTTAAATTAATAATATAATTTTAAAAAAAAATGCAAAAGAAATCACAGGCTGTATCTACTTTAGTTTCCATCTCCGTCCCTGCAAAAATAGAAAGGTATATTATAAATACTGGATATGATAAATGAAAAACATAAAATCAAATGAATCCTAGCCTTTCTCCTCCGAAACGGCAGATTCCAATCCCTTTGGACCTCATTTCTTATGACCTACCCAACAAAGGCGAACAAAGACTCCAATCAAACATGTGAATATCTGTTAGGAACCCTCCACGTTTCTCAGCAAACATTGAATGTCATTAGATTCTTTGCATATTGAGACTAAAACTAAAAATACAACTGATGAGCATTTCCAAAAGCATGGCAAAAGTATTTGAAGTAAGTTTTAGGATTGTGTAAAGTAATCTCTTAACTAACAGAAAAGAGTATTTGAACCAGGGATTTTAAGATTAAAGTGAAATCTATTTATTAAATGCCTCAAATATAAATGAATTGTACCAACCCATTCAATTCAAGCCTGGATCAGTCAACACCACCATTGGCCTCCCCACTTCTCCAACATTGAATCCATCGATTCAGCGTTACTCTCCAGCTAGTCTCTGTGTTGCATGCATTGAGCCTTACTCTACTTTCAAGACTCTGCAACTATTACCTGCAATGCATGAGTGATACTTGCTTACAGTAGATTTAACTACTTCACGACCTCAAGAATAGGAGGATAGGTAGATTGCAGGAGCCTAATTAACTATTTCACGACCTCAAGAATAGGAGGATAGGTAGATTGCAGGAGTCTAATTGGCTTTCTCGAGGCTGCCAAAGCCACATGTCTCTCTTGGACCTCAAAGAAACAAAAATATAGACATATTAATACAATGTTTTCCTTACAAAATTGAACATGATCACATAACTTTGTATACTAAAACAAATTGGGCTCATCCCAGGAAGGTGGTTTGTGGTTTATTCAACATCAGGGTTCCGTCCTCCCAAGCCCAGGAAGGTATACATGTGAAATAATTCTTTGATAAGTATGTAATATTTAACTTTTTTTATTTACTTTTTTTCTCTCAGTAAACCACTAAATCATTCTAAAATACGCATTAACTGTAATACAATTATCTATTATTTATATTTCTATCCATAAATTTAAGTTTTTAACAAATATGCCAAATTCTTAATTCTGGCTGTGAAATGCTGATAAACCCATTTCTCAGTTCCATTATTACTTCAAATTTATCTTCACTTCCTACTCCCACCCTTTCAAAACCAGAGATTAATAAAATAAATCAAAATATAAAACAAATGAAGAAGAAAAAACAAGCACACACCAAACAACAATTATTAAAACAGGTAAGCATGGCCATGCTTGACACAACAAAAGAGAAAACAAAAACAAATGCATACTGGGATCTGAAAACCCAAAAATCCCCTCCATCCTACTCCCGCTCATCTTTCACACATCTCAAGTTTGTTCATCTAATCATACGTACAACCACTTCTATTTCACACATGTCCAGCTTCTCTGCCACAAATATGAAATATCCAATAGATACAATCACTCCTATTTGCATCCGACTCTGCCACAAATATGAAATATTCAATAGATACAATCACTCCTATTTGCATCCGGCTCTGCCACAAATATCAAATATCCACTAGATTCCTATTCCACACATGTCCAGCCGCTCTGCCACAAATATTTGATATCCAGCGGACGGCCATATCACAAAAATGATCTCTGAACCAAAATATATGTGCCTCCTCTTTCCATATTTAACAACCAAATTATATGGAGGTTTCTTAAATTTTTCAAATCCGCTTGAAACCGTTAGGCTTTTAGCTTTTTTATTTTATTGTGTTAGTATATTTTCTTATTTTTAGAAAGGATCACCTACCTGTACTCTATTTTATGGTCGCTTTTTTCTGTTTATCAATCTTTTTCTCAGCCTTTTTTTGTCGTAACCACGTCCGCATGTGTACAACTGCCCATTAGCGTATAATGATCACATTGTGGGTTGTCAGTTGCTGCTTTAATGATGCCTGATAGCTTAAATGAGATGGATATCATGACTGACAGGCGTTCGCTGGAATCCCATGCGTCTGAATTAAATGGATTGCAGAAGTTGTTCACCGAAATCCCATGGGTTTGAAGTAAATCGATTCCAGTAGTCCGAAAATGCAAAATCTAAACTAGGTATGAAGTCGATTCCAGAAGTCCTCACTCCTGCCCATTGGGGCGTAAATTGCATCATAAGCGATTGTAAAACACCAGCAGTCATATTGTGCGACAACGTGTTGGTTTTTCCAATTTCACATCCAAGTTTATTAGTTAAATGATGTTAATTTATATGACCATTTATTGGTGGTTTGCTTTACTTTTAGTTTATAATAATTTTCTATTTTGAAAATGTTGTTAACTAAAAAATTAATTAATCGCTTATTTTAAAGTTCATGTTTTTCCTTCTACCCAATAATAATAAGATCATTAATTTTTTTGTTTTGTTTTTGGTTTTTTTTGTTTTTTTAGGATTTTGGATTGAAAATAATAGAAATTTATATTATAAATATTATTTTTGTCATTTACTTTCTCATTTAGAAAATCAAATTATGATAATTTAAATTAATTTTAATTCAAATTCCAAAATTTGAAAATGCATAGATTTAATGCTACCCCACTCTAGGGCAAGAACCATAAGTAGTGAGGAAATGAGCATACATGTTTTCCAAGAATGCCCTTCACCAAATAAATATGGGCAATCTACCCAGTGTTAGTAGGTCAATTTAGTCAATGCAAAGGAGCATCATTGGATGAATCTTGGAGGTGGTAGCTTTCAAATCCCAGTTTTTGTTCTTTCAAGGCACCCCCTTTGATATTTTGTAGGGGGTGTGGAGTTTAGTCCATGCAAAGGATCATCATTGGAAGAATCTTGGAGGTGGTGACTTTCAAATCCCAGTTTTTGTTCTTTCAAGGCACCCCCTTTGAGATTTTGTTAGGGGGTGTGGTTGACATGAAACAAGTCCATTTTTCAAGGCAACCCATAATCTCTTGATCATGTAGTAGCAAAATCACTTATTATTCTTAGTCACTTTCCCTAGGATAAAGGTGTTGCTACCTGAAGAGCTATTGTAGAAGAATCACTTGATCGATCCTGGCCATGGGTCTACATTGGTGGAGCTTCTTGTGAATTGGGACAAAGGAGAGGAGGCAAATTCATCCTCTTCCTGTCAGAATCTGATTTCTTCCATGTCAAAGTATGGTTTGCACTAGTGACAAACAAATATGTGGAACATATTTCTTGCAAACATTTATTACTACATGGCATGGATAAAGAAAGTAAAAAATTACAAGTTTATGGGGATTCTATGTTGATAATTAATTGTCCTAACAATACTTAATTGTGTAGAAAGTTTATTCTTACTCCTCTTACTCATGACACTTTAAGGATTAAAGATCACTCCACTTACATCTATTTTTCTGACACATATAGGGAACACAACTAGACTCCCAACCACCTATCAAAATAAGTTACAAATTTAGAAAAATACTAGTTGCAGGTGTTATGATAGTGTCATATTTATATTTTTAAAATATATATTGGATTATAATACTAGTTAAATAAATATATACAATGAATAATTGCAGTTACAAACAATTCATGATTATAATTTATTTTTGTAAGTAAGCAAATTTTTCATTATATTTTCATAAACTTACATAAAATACAAGTAGATTATAATTTCTTTTTGTAAGTTAGCACAATTTTCATTATATTTCCACAAACTTACATAGAATACAAGCAGAGGTGAACACGTACAAACTACGCTTTAGGAGAGTACATTCGAGACGATAAAACCATACTAGCATGGCACAAACTAGGAGAGACCATCGAACCTTGAGGGGGAAACTAGATGGTCCTCCTCATAGGTTTGAGGATACCTTTTGAGTCTAGAATATTTTGAGAAGCACAACATAGATATCAATAGATAATATGAAAATATTGATAGAGTAAAAACTTAGAAAGCCTTCCCTAGGTCATTTTGGTGAGCCCGATCATCACCTATGACTTGGTTGTGAGCTTGGTCATCCTTGACAACACACTTAAAAGGGTCATCATGATGGCTTTTTGGAATCCAAGGAGGGAACACCCACCTTATGAACACACCATACAGGCTGGTGCCAGTCCTTTTTATGAATTCTCCACTTTCTTGGTGGATATGGAAGTGGTTTCGTTGGTCACAATTCAAACTTCCTCCACTTAAACTAATGTGTTTTCTTTCTCCCCTGGATCACCTAGTTCTTCCTCCTTTGATTTGTGAGGTCCATAAATCTAAGTGATGGGAGGTTTAGAGCCCAAAACACAGGATTCTAAGCAATTTGATAGCAATGACAACAATGGGTGAGACTGGAGGAGGAGGATGAGGTTGGAATTTAATTACCATGTCTCTAGTGAGGACTCTCAAATATAAAAATTGTGAGCTCAATGGGACTCCATATTCACTACTCTTCCTTCGATAAGTTGTAGGAAAACTTCATGGTCCATCAAATGGTCACCCATCAGATTCCTTAGAATCCAATGCCCATAGCTAGTATTTATGACATCCTAAGCTTCCATGGTAGAAATTTGGAGCCTGATGTGTTGAGGCATATCCTCATCGTATTGTTCCATCCATAGAGAATTCCAAGTTATGAGAGGTTAATCATACCCATGTTCACATCCAAAAGTGCGCAAAAAAAACTTTTTCTTGCTTGTCTTGCTATTAACTCTTTAAGGATTAAATATCTCTTAACTTTCATCTCTTTTTCTCACATATATAAGGAAATAAAGTGTCACGTATCTATTTACTCGTCAAGAAATTAATTAGAGCTCCTTAGTTTATGTCGCATTCACTATGTCTTCATTAAAGAATGGTGTTATTTTTCTCTTATCCATATGATACATATAACCTGTGCAATCATCCATGGTAAATTATATATATATATATATATATAACATTCCATCTAACATATGTGATTGCACGGTCGAGCATTGATACATATTAATAGGTATTGTATGCTTTGTTTGCATGACTCGTTCTTGGTATAACATAGCTACACATACTTGTGATGTTATTATTTATTATTAAATGTTAAGCATACAACTTGAATGGGCCTAATGGTTAAGAGCATGTGTTTCCTCCTAAGAGGTCACATGTTCAAAACCAGAGGAGGGTAGAGTATGTATTCTTCCATAGACATAGCAGTCAAATTGTTGCGTAGAGTTGGGTCCCTTGTCCCAACCTTAGTAAGAGGAGA
>APFE030411664.1:54122-71593 GCA_000404065.3 Pinus taeda | reverse complement strand
AAATCAATAACTTTTTCATTTTCATACTCAGATTCACATACGCTACTTCAGTTAAGGGAACCCGTGTGTACATGCAATTGTGTCTAATGCAACTAGCGTATATCCAGTAAACTTATGATTCAGTTAATCTATTAAATGTTGATATTTAATTAGTGCATCAGAACTTCATTAACCATATGAACAGTAAATAGGTGCAGTACAATAGAACAAATCATCACACATAAGAAGCACACATTAACACCATGATGTAAGGTGGAAACCCAATGTGGGTGAAAACCACCTGCTGCAATTCATCTCTATATCTTTTAATAAGAAACTTCTTTTTACAATATTTTTGTATTGGAGCAGTCTTATACTAGTACGTAGGCTTCTACCTACAGAAGGCTACAACCTCCTCTCGTTCTCCAACTTCTCTTGGAAGGGAGCTACAACCCCCGTTGCTTTTGTATTAGCCAATCCGTTTACTAGCACATAGGCGCCGACTTACTGAAAGCTCCAACCTTCACTCTTTTGCTAGCTGCTATTGGAAGGGAGCTACTACCCCTTGGCTCTTGTACTGGCCAATATACTTACTAGTACGTAGGCGCCGGCCTACAAAAGGCTACGATATTCTTTCTTCCTCCATGGACCACGTCTCATAAATTTTCAGATTGGATACTCCTGAAGCACAACACCATAATTTGAAGGCCACATTTAATCCAATTTTCATATTGGACCCATCAACAACATTGAAGCTCAAAATCAATTACCACTGCGAGACAACCAATCATCACTCTCTGAATCTCCCAACACTGAATCACTGAAACCCTGTCAACAAAAACATAGTCACCAAAACCAGAGCAGATCATAGAACTCTGCAATAATATTCAGAGCCAGTGGTATCATTAAAAATCATGCATCATAGTGCATACGCTACTTGGAAGAGCTGAATCAGCTTGTATATGCAACTTCACCAAAGTGAACCAACATATATGTCATCAAATACTTACTTATAACTTCGCTGCACTTCTCGACTTTAGACATACCCAGATCATTGCATACAAAAGGATAGTACGTGTGTTAGCAACCAGATCTAGTCCATCAGATCACATAAAGATAAGTCATTATGATCCTGATCCATTATTAGATCTCATCCATCAACACTGAAGCTCAACACAATCAACCAATCTAAATATGCAGAATACAGACACCGGTAAACAGTCACCAAAACTCAGAACTTTGCATCAACTACCAGAACCACCTGTAACTTCAAATATCACAGTTCATATGGTATACGCTACTTAGATGTATTTAACCTGCATATATACACGCTTTTATCAATGTCAACCAACGTATACATCTGTAAATATTCATTCACAATTTGCAGCTATTCCAAACTTGAGTTAGATCATAATATTTACAAAACATTACATACATCAGTATACAGATCTAGAATAAGCATGATCAAACCATTTAGATATTATTCATTCCAAGCCATAAGATCCCAATCCATCATTAGATCTTGTCCTCCATCAGCCCTTGAGATTCCTCCTTGGCTCAGATCAAGTAAAGCATCATGAACCCATAACCTACATATTGGATCTCACACTACATCAGATATTCAAGATTTTCTTAGTGCCTTGCCTAATGATCTTCTCCTCCTTTTATAGTCTTAGGCCTTACTCAATACCATGGTCCAAAACCACTTAGAACCAATACCTTGGTCTAAATACCTGGGGTCAATACCTCAGACCAAATACCATGGACCAATACCAAAATACCATGGTACAAATACCATGGACCCAAAAACTTAGTTTCCGACATGCACGCGCTTTTCCATGCGTGAAAGTGCATGTATACACATACACATCTTCTGCTCAATGAACCTATGTATATACGCAGCTTGGTCAAGGTAAACCTGCATATAACTCTTTTTCTTTCATTCTATGAGCCTGGACTGTGATTCAATATTGTTAACCTGTAGTACTTTGATCTTCATTATTAAGGACATCACCTATATCATAATGTTAACTTGTTGTACTGTGAACTGTCATTTCCTTTGAACTGCCCTACATCACATCTGTTAGCACAACTACCATGTATTAATGTCACATCTGATATCTCTTGTGAAGATTCATCTAGTTACCATGTATAGGTGAGTTGTTCTGCTACAAGAGGGTTTCCATCAAGTACAACACATTCATCATAATGCCAACATTTTCTGCTCCACTTTCAAGAACCACAGAATTGTTGCACCCATCAATAACAATACTACACAGAAGCTTGTAGAAAGTTCCAATTCGAACTCCTTGCATCAATACCAATGCTCCCTAAACCATCTTTCAATATATTTCTTGAACACTATTTTTACACTTGCATCATTCATATTGCTTACAAAAATTAGATTTACGGCCAATGCAGGAATATGCAGAACACTAGGAAGTGTTCTAATCCTCACACCTTTCAACTTCAACTTGACTTTTCTGCGCCTGAGGATTCTAGCCTTTTGTGTCATCCCCTAATAAGACATCGCCACCATCATATTTCTCGTACTCATAGAACCACTCCCTATCGGAAGTGAAGTGAAAGGATGCACCTGAGTCAATCGACCATCCCTCGTGATCTACATGTGTACTTGAAGAAGAAACCAAGTGCCTATCCCTAACTTCATCTAAGGTGGTTTTCACCTTTGCAGAAGGAGCATCATCAAATCCCTTTCCTTTCTTAGGACCTTTAGATCTACAATCATTTTTGAAGTGCCCTTCCTTTCCACGTTTCCAATGCTCCTTTATAATTTTCCCTGGAGATTTAGATCTCCCCTTGATTTATATCTCCCACTCAAGGACTTATTTTTGTTTCTGTTCTGGGACTGTCCTCATATAGACAAGGCATCTCCATTATGGCCCTCGATATTTTTTGGTCTCATCTCCTTCAAAAACAAGGATGAACAAGGATGAGACTATTTCATCAAACTTCAACGTAGTTTCATTGCTACCTATTGCAACAACCAAACTATCCCACGGATCTGGTAGAGAGCACAACAAGCTGATGCACTTATCTTCGTCTGAAATTTCAATATCAACATATAACAACTGGCTTACCACAATATCAAAGGTGTTCAGATGCTTTGTGATCTGAAAATTACCCTTGAGTGACCTTAGTTAATTAATTAATGAATGAAGGTATTACAGACTCATGTGCTGGTGTGTATCTATGTCATTTTAGGCAACGGATCGATCAGATTGCAAAATACACATACACTTGGAAGATGGAAAATAGCAAGAGAAACATAGTAAGAAAATACAAGAACAAAAAATTAATAAGGAGTTCATCCTATCCTCCAGGGCTACGTCTCCGGTCCAGCTTTCAGTGGTGGCCTTCTTTTATTGTGTCTTTAAAGTAGATAATTACAATAAGGAGCTCACTTGGAGTCTCCTGAAACAGATAATGTTTGGTAGGGTGGTTCCTGGATCCCCCAAGCCACTAGAGTGCATAGACTCTTTTCCTATCCAAGTCTTGACCTCTCTGGTCTTCAATGGGAGGAGCCCAATTTGGTGCTCAATTCCCAACAAATCTTATCAAGGATTGCTCAATGTTGCCTTATGCTGTAGTTTAGCTCAGCTCTCTGTATTTCTACTTCTTGCTTCACTGTCTTTTCTTTACTTTCGCCGTCACTGTCTTTGTTTTCTTCTCTTATCTCAGTGCGTTATCTGTTTGTTCATGGCTTTAAAGGCAATCGATCTCATGATTGCTCGCTTCCTCTTCCGCCCCCGTCAGATCACCTGTTGCTGCTCGCTTGGAGTTCCCTGTCTCTGCATCATCATCAACAGCTCACAGGGAGTGGCCACTTGTCCTCTTACGAACTACACCAGCTCTTCCTTGTCGGTTCGGTTTTTCAGTTACATCTTGGAATGCGTCATCCGCCATCTCAGCGTCAAATTGGACTTCAAACTCTTTATGTGTCATGGCTTAATCCTCTGTAAAATCTGGTTCCTTCATCGGGCGCGTTCTCAACTGTCAGATCTGGAGCCCCTAGATCCAACGTTATTCGCTCATTTCGCGCGGTTGACTTGCTCGACCATTAGCGTGAGATAAGCGGCGGTTTTCTCTCTCCTCTGCCTACCATGCATCGGGTGCTAAATGGAATCACTCGTTTTTCTCCAAATCCACTTACCACCCAAGGGTGCCCCCAATATATCGCCGGTTTTGGAGCGTGGGACTCGCCTTTTGCCTTTAGCGCTTTCCCCATGGTTTTCTCAGCTTCCATGTGCCCGAGCGCTTGAAGCCCTTCCTTCTCGAGGGGTTTTTCCCAACGATGCGCAATTAGCACTAATCGCGTATCTAAAACGACCTCCATTTCTCGATCCAGGCTTCCCAAGTGCCAGTTTTGCCTCCTGCTCAGTCTCCATGGGCCTCGGTCAGTGCGCATTGACCAAGGTCCTCGTCGTTCCTTGCTGGATGCAAATTGCCACCATCATAGGTCTTCTTGATCGCTCTGTGTTCATAAATTTTGAAGTTTGTCCTGTTTTGATACAATCATGGCTCTCTGATTATTTTCATGGATCCAGTTCAAATCACGGCCTTCCCACTGAAAAATCTTTTGGACCACCAAAAGTTGGTCTTCAAGCATCGACTAAGTGAGGGTACAATTGTCTCACTTGTCCAATATTTATCCACTTTGCACTGCTTGGCTTTGAACCCTTGAGTCCAATTTTGAGGTACTCAACGTCTCCTCTGCACGTCGTCCTCACCTTCCTGTCTAGAACTATGTCTTCCTGCAATTCATTAAGATATTCAGGTAGCAGGTCATCAATAGAAGGAAATTGACTTTGCTCTTCGGGATCCTCAATTAGTGAGGGTTCAAACAATCTCAAGCAATCTGCATTTACGACTGAGTAGATGTGCATGTAAGCTGGTAGATCAAGGCGAAAAGCATTCTCACCAATCTGCTCAAGTATCCTAAAAGGTCCATACCTAATAGGCTTTAGCTTTTTACCTTCACCTTGCATCCTGTCCTTGCTAATATAACCAGACTTGGTCACCAACTTGGAAACTATGCTCCATCTAATGCTTATCATGCCTTGCCTTGTATTTGGCTTGGCTCTTTTCCAACTGTTCCTGTACTGCCTGGTGGATCTCTTGGATTTGTTCAATGAACCTAGTTGCCCTATCCACATCACTGTGTCCCTCAACTGTGGTATCTTTACCGAAGACAAAATCCAAAGGAGACCTTGATGAGAAACCAAAACAAGTCTCAAAAGGAGATCTCTGTGTAGAAGAATGTTTTGCTCTGTTGTAAGCATGCTACACATAACACAAATGTTCATCCCAGAGCTTAGGATGTTTGCTGCAATATCCTCTTATTAACTGGATTACCCTCCTATTAATTACTTCTGTCTGGCCATCAGTTTGTGGATGAAAAGTTGTGCTTTTCTTCAGTTTGGTGTCCATCAGTTCCCACAGACTTGACCAAAATTTCCCCACAAATCGGTTGTCTTGAGTAGATACAATGGAAGTGGGTAGTCCAAAATGAACCCATACATGTTCAAAGAACAGTTTTGCAGTTTGTTCAGTTGTAATCTAGCTATTGCAAGGTATTAAAATACACATTTTGCTGAACCTATCCACAACAACATATAGATAATCACGACCTTTCCTAGATTTAGGCAGTCCTCCAACAAAATCCATGGAAACAATTCCCAAGGGTGAGAAGGAACTGGTAATGGAGTGTACATGCCTAGTTTTCTGTTGCTGGGCTTGCTTTTAGCACACATAGTACACCCTCTTACATATCTAGAAACTGTCTCATTCATTTTTGGCCAATAACAAAATCTTTACAGTTGTGCAACTGTTTTACTTACCCCAAAGTGACCTGATATCAGAGAAGTGTGTGCTTCTCTAATTATCTTTACTCTTTCTGTTTGTGGAATGCATAACTTCCCACAATGGTATAAGAGTCGGTCCTTCACATGATAATCCAATTCTTCTACTCATTTGCCTTGACTTAAAGTTGCATATACATCTTTAAAGTCTATATCTTGATCATATTGTTCAATGTAGCTTTCATGTAGCACAGAATTATGCTTAAGTATAGTAGATGCATTTATAATAGGTCTAGATAACATGTCTGCAACTTTATTATGTATGCCCTTTTTATATCTATTGACTAAATGAAATTGTTGTAGAAAATCCATCCATCTGTAGTGTCTTGATTGCTGCAACTTAGTTTGGGAGTGTAGATATTGAAGTGGTTGATGATCAATGTGTATTACTGTCTCTTTGCCCATTAAGTAATGTTTACACTTTTTCACACTCTGAACTAATGCATACAATTATTTATCATCTGTAGGATAGTTAACTACTGCAGGATTAAAAGTCTCAGAATGATAACATATGGGTTTACCATGTTGTGTCAACACTGCTCCCACGGCATAGTCACTGGCATCTGTTTGGATCTCAAATGGTCTTTGAAGATCAGGCAGTGCTAGTACAGGTGCTATACTAATCTTTTGTTTCAAGGTGTCGAAGGCTTTCTGCTGTTTGCCTCCCCACTGGAACACCTTGTTCAATCCTGTTAAAGCATGTAAGGGAGCTGCAATTGAGGAAACGTTAGGAATGAACTTCCTCCAATATTGTGTTGCTCCTAAGAAGCTTCTAACTTCTATAGCATATTTGGGTTTAGGCCAGTTTACAATGACTGCCACCTTAGAGAGATATATCTTCAATTCACGTCCCCCTACTATATTACCCAAATAATTTAGAGATGTTTTGCCAAATTCACATTTTGAGAGTTTAACATGAATCTTTTCTCTTTTCAAAACGTCTAATGTTTGCTTAACATGCTTTAAGTGTTCTTCCCACATTTTTCTAAAAATCATAATGTCATCCAGATACACAATAACAAAATCATTAAGAAAAGGTGTGAGTACATCATTCATTAATCTCATGAAAGTAGCGGGAGCATTAGTTAATCCAAAAGGCATAACCAGCCACTCATACAATCCATGCTTTGTTTTGAAAGTAGTCTTCCACGCATCTTGTTCTACAACTCTGACTTGATGGTATCCACTGTGCAAGTCCAGCTTGGTAGTCAATGCAAATTCTCCACGAGCCATCTTTCTTTCTCACCAAAACAATTGGTGACCCACAAGGTGATGTGCTAGGTCTGATGAACCCTTTCTCAAGCAACTCTTGCACTTGCTTCTTGATTTCAGCATTCTCTAAAGCAGACAACCTTTTATACATGTGGCTGCAATGGTTGTTTCATTTATCGAGTCTAACCCCAAATCTTTCTGAATAGCTGCAACAATCTTCTTCTTATTGCCATCGAACTTCTTAGGTCTCAGCTCTGGATGCAGAATCCAGCGATGCTCATCATAATGCCCATCCTTTTTACAGTGAGTGCATGAAGCTTTTCTTTTCTATGCAGTGTTAGCCTTCCTTGCTTTCCACTTTTTCTTTCTTTTCTCCTTGCTCTTGCTTGCAGTGGGTTGGGCTGGTCCCCCAACTTCTAGACTTCCATTCTTTCCTCTAGCTTCTAGATGAGTAGCTTATACAAATACCTCATCTATACTAATGGGATTAAATGTCATGAGGATGGTGTGCCTCATGTAGTTGTGTAGACTACCAATGTACTTCAACAGAGTCTCTGGTGAGTCTAATGAGATTCCTAGAATCAATTCTCTCTTTCTAAATTCTTGAGTGTACCCTTGCACACTTTTCCCTTTCAACTGCCGAAGATTTTTCCAACTCATCATGGCTTGTTGCATGTAGGCCAATGGATAGAACTGCTTTTTGATTGTAGAAACAAATTCACTCCAGACATAGATGGTCTTACCATGTCTTTTCATATCAACTTGGGTTCTGCCTTCCCACAAAACCAAGGCAGTGCCTCCAAGGTGTAGGCTTTCCAACTAAATCTTGCTCTTGTCTGAATCGATGTTCTATACTCTGCAATAAACGTCAATTTGTCTAATCCAATTGTCCAACTTTTCTGTATTTAATCCATCATATATAAGTAGATAAAATTTAACATCTAGTTTGATCAAAGAGGCTTTCTTTTTATGTTCAGGGCTGTCAGGAGGTGTGAGAAAGCTTTCCTCTTTCCCTTTTCCTTTTGAGTGGTCATGGAAGTGAGACTCATCTTCTTCTTTGTCTTGTTTAGAGCCTGATGAATCTTCATCCTTGTGTTTTCTAAAGTCCCTATACATTTCTTCTACCATGGAATTTATGGCTAAGAAGCTTTCTATTAATTGAGGGTCTGGCCCCATTGAACCTTCATCTGACATTGTCTTCTAAGGATAGACTCTCCCAATTTCAGGATTAGTTTCGACCAACTCTCCTTCTCCTAATTTGAGCTTTGATCTAGTTAGCATTCAACAGTTAAACCAACACAAGCTTGTCTAACCTTACAACCTAGAGCTTTGATACCACCTTATCTGAAAATCACCCTTGAGTGACCTCAGTTAATTAATTAATGAATGAAGGTATTACAGACTCATGTGTTGGTGTGTGTCTATGTCATTTTAGGCAACGGATCGATCATATTGCAAAATACATAGACATTTGGAAGATGGAAAATAGCAAGAGAAACACAGTCAGAAAATACAAGAACATAACAATTAATAAGGAGTTAACTTTATCCTCTAGGGCTATGTCTCTGGTCTAGCTTTCAGTGGTGGCCTTCTTTTATTGTGTCTTTAAAGCAGAGAATTACAATAAGGAGCTCACTTGGAGTCTCCTGAAACAGATAATGTTTGGTAGGGTGGTTCTTGGATCCCCCAAGCCACTAGAGTGCACAAAATCTTTTCCTATCCAAGTCTTGACCTCTCTGGTCTTCAATGGGAGGAGACCAATGTGGTGCTCGATTCCCAACAAATCCTATCAAGGATTCCTTGATGCTTCCTTACGCTGAAGGTAAGCTCGGCTCTCTTTCTTTATGCTTCTTGCTTCACTGTCTTTTCTTTACTTTCGTCTTCTCTGTCTTTGTTTTCTTCTCTTCTCTCAGTGTGTTCCCTGTCTGTTCATGGCTTTAAAGCCAATCAATCTCATGACTACTCACTTCCTCTTTCACCCCCGTCGGATCGCTTGCTGCTTCTCGCTTGGAGTTCCCTGTCTGTGCTTCATCATCAACGGCTCACAAGGAGTGGCCACTTGTCCTCTTACGAACTGTGCCAGCTCTTCCTCGTCGGTTCAGTTTTTCGGTTACATCGTGGAATGCGTCATCCGCCATCTCAACGTCAAATCGTACTTCAAACTCTTTATGTGTTGCGGCTTAATCCCCTGTAAAATCTGGTTCCTTCATCGAGTGCGTTCTCAGCCGTTAGATTTGGAGCCCGCAGATCTAACGTTATTCGCTCATTTCGCACTGTTGACTTGCTCGACCATTAGCGTGTGATGAGCGGTGGTTTTCTCTCTCCTCTGCCTGCCACGCATCGGGCACTGAATGGAATCGCTCATTTTTCTCCAAATCCACTTACCACCCAATGGTGCCCCCAATATATCGCTGGTTTTGGAGTGTGGGACCCGCCTTTTGCCTTTAGCGCTTTCCCCATGGTTTTCCTGGCTTCCATGTGCCTGAGCGCTTGAGGCCCTTACTTCTCGAGGGGTTTTCCCCATTGCTAATCGCACATCAGAAACGACCTCTTTTTCCTGATCCGAGCTTCCCAAGTGCTAGTTTTGCCTCCTGCGCGGTCTCCATGGGCCTTGGTCAGTGTGCATTGATAGAGGTCCTTGTCATTCCTTGCTGGTTGCAAACTGCCACCGTCAAAGGTCTTCTTAATTGCTCTGTATTCATAAATTTTGAAATCTATCCTGTTTTGATACATTCATGGCTGTCTGATTATTTTCATGGATCCAACTCGGATCACTCTGTCACCGAGTCTCCATCCTTCATCCTCAAGTTATACACCTTTTTCTGTGGGAACAATCTATTCACCAAAGACTTAGATTGGTACAAAGTCCCAAACTTGTCCCACAAAGCCTTCACGGTAGCTTCCCCTGATACATTCAACAAAACTGAATCTAAGATACACAACTATATTGTGCTCTTTGCTTTCCAAATCTACTTCTCCTAATCTTCATCTGAAATTGTCATTGGTTTAGTACCCCGATCTACCAGGATCCACTGATCTTTATCCACTAGCAAATCCTCCATCTTGAGTTTCCACAACTCAAAACTCCAACCATTAAATTTCTCGATCTCCAGCTTTCCACTGCTTGCCATATTCCTTCACCGCAAGAATCGATCTCACACTGAACAAGGTCTACCATAGGCCCGAGAAAAACCCCTTAGTAGAAAAGGCACCCCCTTGAAGTTGAAACAACTCTGATTCCAAATGTATGTTTTAACCCTGTACAAAAATTACTTGTAAAGGAATTCTAAAAAAATAGAAAATAAACGTTGACGAGAATATAACACAAATACACAGAGATAGTCCCCTAGATCCCAAAACTGGGACTACTAGATTGATTTTTCATTATATTCCTTTTACTGTTACAATACATATATATACATGTCGATGTTCCCTTGACTAGAGCTACAAAATACCATGGGTAGAAAACCATCATGCCCAATACCATGTGAAAAACCCATGCACAAAACCATGGGTAGGTTTGCCCACCTAATATAGGGTCCATTTTTTTTTCCTGGGGTGTTGCTCTGGACCTTGTGCAAGGGGGCCCCCCTGAAGTGCCCTTGTGACCCCCCTGCATGTGCAACTAGTCGTGGAAATAATATAACACACCCCCAACAAATATAATATATATTGTTTTTCTCACATGTTGTGTTTATTATTTGCATTCATTATATCAAAGCTCCTTGATCTTCTAATTAGTCATTAGAGATATTTTGAGGTAAAATGGGCTTAAAAACAAAAATGTACAATAGAAATCAAACTTATAAGAACCAATAAGATTCAATATGATGATGTCAACTATGTGGACGATTCACCATTTTTATAGTAAAAAGATAAACAAAAAAAACTATTTTTTTTAACTCACATTTTCAACTTATCTCCCTATGATTTTACTCAAATTTCGTGCGGGAGCACTTGTTGGATGTAGAATATAATTTTGCATCCAAGGAGTACCCATGTTGAATACTTTAGATGGACCCTACTACACAAAAAATGTGAAATACATGAAAAGTGTGATTGCAATCATGTTTTTCATGTATTTTACATTTTTCTTGTAGTAGGTGTTGGAAATAATACTGAGAGGGGGGGTGAAAAAGTATTTACAAATCAATAAATTTTTCATTTCCATGATCAGATTTATGTATGCTACTTCAGTGAGGGGAAATCGCGTGTGCACCAATTGTTCTTAAGGCAATCAATGTATATTCAATGAACTTATGATTAAGTTAATGCATCATATGTTGATCTTTAATCAGTGCATCAATACTTTATTAAACATTAAATAGTAACCATGTGTAGTGAAGAATAAACCATCACACATAAGAACCACACATGAACACCAAGATTTAAGGTGGAAACCCAATGTTGGACAAAAACCACCTACTGTTGTCTTATTTTAATATAAGAAAAACCTATTTACAATCTTGTACTGGTGTAGACTCATACCAATACGCAGGCACCCACCTGCAGAAGGCTACAACCTTCTCTTATTCTCGAGCTTCTACTAGAAGGGAACTACAACCCCCTAGCTCTTGTACTAGCCGATATGTTTACTAGTACGTAGGTGCTGGCCTACAGAAGGCTACGACTTTCCTTCTTCCTCCAGGGACCATGTTTTATAAATTTTCAGACTGAATGCTCCTGGTACACAACAATACACATGAATGCCTCATTGATCCAATTTTCATACTGGACCCATCAACAACATTGAAGCTTAGAATCAATCACCATTGCAATACAACCATCAAATACATCTGCATCAACCAATTACTGAAACTTAATCATTACTTTCTGAATCAACCACAACTGAGTCAATCAATCACTTGACAACCCATCATCATTGTAGAAAATCACAATCAATCAATCTAATCATTCAGAACACTAACACTAGAATATAGACACCAGAACCCACAGCAAAACCCAAAACTCTGCAACAACAAATAGAAACAACTGAAACATACTTCATAAGGTATACACTACTTCCATGTGTCGAACCAGCATGTATATGCACTTTTACCAAAAGGAACCAGCATACAGATCTGCAAATTCAAATTTATGAAGTATATGCTACTTTGAAATGCTGAACCAACGTGTATACGCTCTTTTACTAAAGCGAACCTGCGTAGAGATCTATAAATGCTAACTTAAAACATCACAACTATTTCAGACTTCAGTCATATCTAGATCATCACATTTACAGAATAAAACATGCGTCAGTATTTAGATCTAGATAGTTCATGATCAAACCACATAATGATAATTCATTTTAGGTCTTATGCTCCTGATCCATCATCCATTACCAACCACATAGTTGCATCCTTAGATCAGATCAAGTAAAGCATCAAAAGCTCATAACCTGCATATATGATCCAAAACTTCATAAGATATTCAATACTTGCACATCGGTGGCCTAATGATCTTCTTCTCCTTATATAGTTTTAGGCCTTTCTCAATAACATGGACCAAAACCACTTAGGACCAATACCTTGGACCAAATACCTTGGGTCAAATACGTTGGACCAAAAACTTTGATTTTCCAAGATGTACACACTTTTACTTCTGTGAAAGTGCGTGTGTATGTATACGCTCTTTTTGTTCATTCAACATGTGTGTATACGCATTGTGGACAAGATGAACCTGAGTATACCCCTCTTTCTTCATTCTTTGGAGTCTGATCTGTAATTCTTTGTTGTTGACATGCTGCACTGTGATCTTTTATCTAAGTGAGTTTCCATCAAGGACAACACCTGTATCATAATGCCAACAATCTCCCCCTTTGGACTTGATGGAAACAACAACACCAAGTCACTCTCCCCCTTTGACATCAAGGGCAAAGCGTGGACCAAGATATTTTCTCCCTTTGACATACATTATGTTGTTCATTCTCCCCTCGAGTACACGTTGAATTCTCTGATTTAGCTCCCCTTGTTGTACATGCTGAGATGTACTAAAACTGTCCATGCTCCCCCTGAGCACATGCAGAGTTTGCAAAAGAATAACACGACTCTATAACTCAACTATGTGAGTATGACCTTCCTATCACCAAGGACTCATACATACATCAATCTCCCAACCAAGTGGGGATATACCAAATTTGACTCATCGACCCAACCAAGAGGGGATATACCAATTGTTTATACATGATGAAATATAACACTTATTAAATCATCCCTCCCATGCATAGTGGGGGTACAGATTACATCATATGACCCAAAAAGGACTCATCAAAATATTATGACAGATAGAGACAGAATACATCATGGGTCTTTATATGACCTTTACATCGAATGATATACATGACAAAGACCATATATCTAAACAAGACCATGAAAATCATTAGCAACTATCTTACACCATGTATGATCTGCACCATAAGCATTTGTCAATTACATCTAGGTCAACAACCTGCATATGTCCATCATTAGTTCCCAAGATATGATGGAGTAATAATCATCATCCTGTGATAAAGTATGTTGCATATAGATATCAACTCATCCTCTTGATCTCATCAAGATCAACTTGTTTCGTTTCCTTAGTAGAAAGAGATTTATCATAATCTTCCATGAATCAACTAAGCATGTGTCATATCTCCAAGCAGTAACACCAAATCATTCACATCATATCATATGTATGTGAAAACACCATAGTCATCATCTATGACCATAACATCATCATTAAGAATTGAATGATCTTTCCACAAGAACCCTCAATGTATCATCACTAGGGAACATCCCACATTTGATAAACAACAACCATGATAATCAACATGTGTGAGTATCGAACTCATGATCATAAAGTAAGAAGTCATCATCAATATGTGATTAAGTAAGCTATGTCTTTATGAGACCTGCAATAACACCATTCCCTTGGCCAACCAACAATACTTATCAATATTCACCTTAATTAATCATCCATGTGTCCAACATAATGTATATCCATCAATGAGGTAGGAACATGTGTCTGGAAAACCATGTGAGACTATAGGAATCCTGCATCATAACTGCACCATATGAACTTTATGCATCTTCGAAAATGTGATGACAACAACATGAAAGAAATGAGTGGTTCATCATCAAATAATGAAGTTGCGTACTCAATCGTTGTACTTCTCCTTGTCCTTATGGAGATCACCATGTAAGAATCATATATATAGTGTATGCATAATCAAAAAGTCATCCGCAATCCTCCATAAATCTGATCTGAATAGCAACTATGTAATCCCAAGAATTACAAGTATCATCATCATAGGCAACTTATAACCACAACATAGCATGATGTATCATTTAAGCACTTTAGCCGCATAAGCATTATCACCATTTATAAGAATCAATAGGTACCAAGGACTTCTAAACATAATGCCAACAATGCAATATTAAAAGCATAGCGTATTTTCCCACTGAACCTGTGCCACCGGCTCACTATCAGATTTGATCATTGTGTATATCAGTAAAAAATATCAAGGCATCATTATCAATCAAATATAAATCAAGTCAACAACAACTTATGAGGATCAAAAGCACTTCTAAATAACATTCACAGACTGTAGTCATCAATCATCAAGACAGAAAATATAACTGATAATTGTCTGAACCATATCAGATCATTTTTTTGAGTCTGTCCCACTGCTTCTTCATCAAAGCAACATATACGCGACTGTGCAACTTCTAACTTGCGTATATATGCGACTTGTCTTCATGAAACTTGTGTATGAGATTTAGAACACTGAAGTTTCTCACTTTCAGCTCCCCCTGAGTCTGTTATGTCTGTATATTGTGCTATGCCACATCTTTCTGACTGTACTTCCTTCTTCTTCCATATCTTCGAGTGTGATGATGTTTTCTCCTTTTGGTATGGTGCCTGAAATTTTCTCCTGCATTTGTTTCCTATATGTCCAAACTTGTCACGTGATAACATCTTACATGTTTTATATTCCTTATATAGCAGTCAATGGCTTTGTGACCAAATATATTGCAAGAAAAACAATATCCGTTAAAGTACCTGGAAGTTGATGATCTTTCTGTGTGATGGTCTTGAACCATTCTACTTCTACATCTTGCTGCAACATGTCCAAAATTATGACATATAAAACATTAAAAATTATTCATTTGAGGAAATAACCGACTATCACTTCCACAGTTAGGAGTAAAAGATTTTCTTTGAAGAATTTATTTCCTTGGTTGTTGATGGGGTTGACCTCTCATCTCCTTGTTGAGCATTTCAGATTTTGCATTAGAGTTCCTTGCCTCGCCTTGTGAGATAGATTCACCTTTAACAGATTCATGAAAACCAAGACCAGTTTTGATGGTAGGAGACCTTTGACTACTAAGAATATCATCCAAAATCTTAGTACTGTCTTGAAATCGTAACAGTTTATCCTTTTCTTCTAATTTACCTTTTAAGATATTTACCTCAACCTGATATTGTTCTTCCTTTTCCAAATATTACTTCTTTAAGATTTCTTCAACCTTTCTTCCTTCTTCCACTTGTTGCCTTAATTTGAGAATCTCATTTTCTTGTTCTTCATCTGCTTGAGGTAGTTCTTTATTCTGCTTATTTTCAAGATCTTCTTTTAGAGAGAGGATCTTAGCTTCAAGACTTTCATAGTAACTGGATCTATCTTTAAGTTTCTTGATTGTTGTATTCTTTTTACTTACTTCATTTCTCAATGAAGTCACTTCATCCTGCAGCCTTTGACTTTGATCTTCCTTTTCCTTGTACTGCTTCCTTACTTTGTTTCCTTCCTACAGTTGAGCTTTTAGTCTGGTAGCTTGTTCTTTGAAGGCACACTCCCATTTGTCCAATAGATCTTGTTGATATCTGATTTTGTCTGTGAGTATTTTAAATTCTGCCTCTATTTGATAGCTTTCTCTTTCACCCATAGGAACAAATTCATTTGTTTTGTTGTTACTTTATCATCTTCAAATGAACAGAGAAATGGATCACCAGAGGATAAAAAATTCACACCTGATAGTTCTTTTGCTTGTTCATCTTCATTATGAAGTGATTCTGAATCTAAAGAGTTGCTTCCACATAATCCCCAATCGTCTCTCCCACTGTCACAGTTCCTTTGAGATGCCTTCTTCTTTTTAGGTGCTTTCTTCTTTAGCTTCTTTCCCATTGTTTCTACAGATCTCCTTCAAGTGATCAAGCTTCTGCAAAAGGACCCGCTCTGATACCAATTGTTGGAAATAATACTGAGAGGGGGGGGTGAATCAGTATTTACAAATCAATAACTTTTTCATTTCCATGATCAGATTTATATGCGCTACTTCAGTGAAGGGAACTCACTTGTGCACCAATTGTTCTTAAGGAAATCATCATATGTCCAATGAACTTATGATTAAGTTAATGCATCATATGTTGATCTTTAATCAGTTCATCAATACTTTATTAAAAATTAAACAGTAACCATGTGCATTAATAACATAATAAACCATCACACATAAGAACCACACATGAACACCAAGATTTAAGGTGGAAACTTAATGCAGGAAAAAAACCACCCGTTGTTGTCTTCTTTTAATATAAGAAAAACCTGTTTACAATCTTGTACTGGTGCAAACTCATACCAGTAAGCAGGCACCCACCTGCAGAAGGCTACAACCTGTTTAAAATGAAACAAGATGATGGATCTTAGTGAAAAGAAGTCGCCTTCACTAAGTGGTTCCGCAGGCTATTTTTGGCGCAAAGTCTATTTTTAGACTGTCAATTTTTTATACATATGGATCATGGTCTAAGAGTTGCAGGATGCTATTTATGGATGATTGGTCATGTTGGTAAAAATAGATGGACCTCTATTTTAAGACATATGGGCGGAGTCTATTTTTACACTGCCAGTCTAAATATAGAACAGTCGAATATTATTAGCTCTTAATAATATTTGGACTATAAACATTATCTTATCCTCTTGGAGCACTTCAGTTCGAGCTACGGATGTGGCACATGCAACTTCCAGAAGGAAATACGCTTTTCTTATGGGTTAGTTGAGCTATTGCATGAAGGAATTCAATTAGAACTCAAGTGATTGAGTTTGGTGGAGTTGATTGAGGAGTTGATGGACTTGTGTTCAGTTTGACTTAGTTGAACTAGTTGTATTTAGTTTAACTAACAAATACACTAGTGATGAGTGGTGTGAATTAATTATTAATTAATTCACTAATTATTAACTCATAAATCAACTAAAGAATACATCAGTTAACTCAGTGCATGGACAGTTCAATGGAGACAAGTGTTAGAGGTGAGTGAAAGGGCAAGACAGCTGTCAGTTGTGACTATAGTTGTGCATGAGATTTGCACAATCAGTGGATTGAGATTGCCAATGAGGATTGCGTAGTGCAACACAAGGGAAATACGAGT
>APFE030411658.1:0-19805 GCA_000404065.3 Pinus taeda | reverse complement strand
GAGCGTCCATGGACGCGCCCTCTTTGGAGGAACTGAGTCATTGGCGCGGGTAAGACACTGTGGACCTGCGCTAATGGAGAAAGGGCACTTTTTAGGGCTAATCTGCGAAAGGTGTCTTCAGGGAGTTTGAAGTTCATACTCAGGAGAATCCAATGCAAGTGTTTTTAAGTTGTGTCACTGGTCACAGGTCCATAAATGTGTCCTCCAATGTGCGAAAGCAAGAGTAACAGGGACGGTGACCAACAGTGACAAATTACTGCTTAACAGTAGATGACCAACTTCTTTCCCATAGCCAATCCTATAGGATGTTTTCCTAATATTGGCCACTAATATTACCTTTGTCCCATGAGGGTGGTTGAGTCATGAGCTTCTTGGTGATCAACTACAACACAAAATTCCCTACCACAAGTTGGGTAGCCTTGAGGAGAACCACTCACACTATTATCTAGCCTAACCCCCTCTGAATCGGGCTTTTGACGCACTCCATCTTCGGAGCATGGGATGGTGAAGAATTTTAAGCTCCCTAATATGTCAATTTTCTATGTCTAAATGTAAACGATCAGTGGGTGTTATTGCAAGCCTATCCCACTGATCCTACACCTAACTACAAAGATTGTATATAAAAACAATAAAATTATAGGAATATACATAACTATAATTTATATAACAACCATTAGCTATCACACTTGCATGCCAAACATACGATACTTGTATGACGATTTACTCTTGCTCTGAGATTCAGTGCTGCAACCTCACTCTAATGATCTGCATCTCTTACTGTATCTCGGTAAAAATGTTAGCCTCATAACATGCCAAAAACATCAAAACTACATAATGATCACCATGATGCATGCACAAAAAACACATAGAAAAATAGCATGCATGCATGAAAAACACATTTCGCCCATCTAGTCCAAGCGTTGAACCTGGAAGCTCTTATACCATTTTATAACCACCCCTCCCACCTTTACCCACTTTCACCAGGATTTTGGGGTAAAAAAGAACTGAGGGCTAATATGAAATGACTCAACCTCCTAGGTGTAGTTAAGGAAGATGAACCAAAAAACTGAAACTTTATTGACCTTCCTCAGGAGCTACAGGACCCCCAAGAAAGAAACAACCATTCCAAGTGCCCAAACCCTGAGTTAAATTTACTTTTCAGTGATATGATCTCTAAAACACTTTCATAATAAGGAAATCCAATGATTGTAACCCTTTAGTTGCATCGATAACTCTACCTCCTAGTGGTTGCAATCCATATTTCCAAGTATTCAGCATGCAACCCCAAAATATGAGCCACTTTTTTAGGGCTAGGATCTAGACATCTGCCCAAAACTTGATACAACTATAAAAAAGGATGAATGATACAAGGAAAAAGCCACTATTAGCTTGGTGGGGCTTGACCTCGGTTCAACATTAGTTAGCCAAACAAATCTCTACATTACTGGCCCTTTCGGCATCAGCCCACGAAGCACAGGCTGAAGTCTCACCCGAAGCAGTATGGGGGGATGCTAGAACCAAGTTTCTGCACCCTGAGATGGTCGTGATGTCAATTTATTCCTTCTATTCCTGATCTCACATAGGTTGTTAAGTTCTAGGGCCCTATTAGTCTAAGCCTTTATTTCGCCCTTCAGTACCTCTGTGAAAGGGTACGATTGCCCTTCTCACAACCCTAACCTGCGGTTAAGGTACTTTCGTGCTGCTAGGGCAACGTAGCATGCAGATTCCCAAATTATCTTAAGCATCTTGCTTATCTTATTAAATAATCATAGTTAGCATCACGTAAATAGATATTCTTACTTGCGTTCAATTATCCAACGTAATTACATACATTCATTCATCATATAAGCATTATAAATGAAATTCATACCCAATATGACAAGATGCATTAACAGGAAACAAAGACAAAAAATTTGTAAAATGCTTCTCTTTATTGATACCTTTAGATGATTATAGACTCTATCCACCCTACACACACAGCTACAGGCGTCCGTGCACTCAGCTACAGATTTCTACCCTAGGCCTCCGCGCACTCAGCTGCAGAGACTCTACCTATGCTACGACCCAAAACTTAGACTTTTCTCCTTATCCTCAAGACTTCATACTTCTTAGAACTTATTGATGACTCTGTAGAGCTTACTTACTTAGCTCTTTTTATATAATCCCATGGTTCGCGGACCATGGGTAGGTCTTTACAGTTGACATTATTTTACAAAATTTAAGGGTGGACAACCCTTTATGACTCATGACACCTTCGTGCTCCGTGACCACAAAATGCAGAGACTTTACAACTTTATTACGAAATTCGACCCAAAACATGCGCTTTTAGCCCCAAAATTGTCCTTAGGGGATCCCATTCCCAACAGGCCCCCAACACAAACATTGTGACTCTCCCTTGGGTCACTTGGCAGGTGCGAAGATCTTAGCGCAAAGACCTCCCAGCTCAACCTGTATGACCGCAACCTCAGCAGTGCACTGTGCAGCTGCCTGATCAACCATCTGCTCAATCACTACTCCTAAACTATCAGCTTGAAGCTTTTACTGACTTTCTTGCAGAGTTGCAAGCTTTCCTTCAATGTAGGTTTTCACCATGTAAGCCTCATCCAGTCAGGGCTTCAGTTGTGCCTTTAGCACTGCTTCCTTGTGCAGTGGTGCATCCAACTGTTCCTTCAGCTGCTTGGCCTCCTACAGCTTTTCCAGTTTCTGTGTGAGTGCAATGGTTTGCACTGTGTCTTTGACTTCATCATAGCACTACTACAGCTCACGTGCTACTATCTATAGTCATTGTACATTAGGGTCCTCCTGCAAGCTTGTCAGGACCTCGAACGACTGCTCAAAAATTTGTGTGCAGTTTGCTACTGCACTGTCAACTATCGCTACTACTTCTGTGACAACGGTCGCTCGCTACTCCTTTACTTCTGATGGAGTTCAAGGTTGGGCTTTCAACTGTAACTACGTGATCTGCAGGTTCAACTCCAACTGAACCCTCACCATTTTTGTACGAGAATTGCGTACCGCTGTGGCCAGCTTACGGACTCACACATCGACTGGTTCTTGCTCAGGAATGGACAACTTTGGAATCATTTGTCATGCCTCCTTGATGACCTGCATTATACGCTTGTTCTGGTTGGTCACCTCGATCATAGCATCGATGGCAGAGTCTTGCTATAGTGCCATCTACTCATTGTTAATCCGTTGCTCACTAATCACCTGGAGGGCACAGTGTTCACAGGCCCTCAGCCCTGCAATCACTCCATCCTCCAAGAGGTGGAGTGCTTCACCAGGAAGCATTGCTAGATTCAACCCTACTCCCTTGATGGTGCTGACAGTGGGCCTGTCAGCTTCATTCTCCATGGTCAGTGCTCCATCAGGAAACATTGTCGCGCTGGAGGCCTTTGTGAATAGCATTTAAGCAGCTTATGAAGTGTTGATAGCAAGGTTGGTAAACATCATGCCAACTTATGATGTGCGGATCTACAGCTCCTACAAACTTTTCTAGATAGCCCCCAAGATTATTTGTTGTTGCTACTTAAACAGTTTTAGCGCCTCCACGGTGACATCGCGCACCGTGTCACCGATGTCGTGCAAATCACCCTCTGTGAGGGTGATTATGTCTAGTAATGTCTTAGTAGCCTTGGATTTCTTCCTGGACCCTCCCTTCTCTTATTCCCTTGGACGCTTGATGTGGGCAGACATCGCCTATGGGTCTGTGCCATGCTATTTTGTTTGTTCATCCATCTCCTCATCTATCTCAAGTGAAGGTGACCTTGTGCCTTTGTCAGAGCCTCACTCTGTTCCACCCGTTTTCTTATCTGTCTGTTGAGTGGCATCATGCTCTGCTTGGGCCTTGTCAACAACCTCCTTCTTTCTCTTCTTGGCCAGCTGAGTCATCTTTAGCTTGGCCTCCTCCTTCTTTCTCTGCGTGGTGAACTTGCTCCCTCCCATAGCCAAGTCTGCTCTAGTGTGCCACTCTGTTAGCCATCGATCAAGTACTGCATCAATGGCATCATCTCTTATCATGCAAGGTAACTCATACCATTTCTGTACAGGGTCCTTCTACGCCCTGATGGCCACATAGTGAAAATTTTCTTTGAACTCTACATATCCTTGCAGGTTGGAAAACACCGTAAGTGGAAACCGCGGTTTGCGATTGATGGCCAAGAAGATGTTCATCTCCATCAATATCCAAAAGATCTTGATGTTCTTCATTCGCTACACATCCTTGGTCACTCACATCGAAGCATACTTCGCTGCTTCTGGTAGGCTTGGCATGATAAAAGGGAATTGTCTATCCTTTGGCAGCTCCCATGCTACCAGCATAATTGGCAGAAAGAGCCACGCGTAGTGGAATGTCTCGTTGAGATCCTATGCTTCACAACAGTTCGCAAGGAACTCACCGCAAAGATAGTCTGCCTAATTGAATTGAACTCCTTCGGCACACTGGGCTGCTAGCACGACGACAAGCGTCCACACCTCATTGGTGCGACACTTCCTCGTCACCTTCCGTACTAGAATCTGTGTAGCCACCTTTACAGCAAGTTCAAAGATTGTAGATATGGAATATCCACGTGGCTTCTTCACCAACTTAAACTTCTTTTTCATGGCCTCCGTGAGGGCCTGATCACCACCTTTTCAGCCAAATATCATGGCTGGATTTTCTCCTGTGTGGGGAAACTGCATGATCTTATGGATTAATCTGTCAGTGATGGGTATTGGCTCCTCCAGCCATAGACACCCATCATGGACAAAGCATAGTAGCTGCTTGATGACCAAGACTATAATCGAGGTGCAGTTGTAGTGCAGCACCCAAAGTGGGTTGAGCAAGCTTTCCTTGTCAACTCCTCTGAGCCACCTCCGCAGTTCCAATGCATTCCTTCCAATGGTTGTATCGATAATACAAAGCATCAAATACTCAGTCGCCAAGTGTGGGAACTTCTCATTGTTAGCCAAGTCCCAGTTTTCAAGTTTTAACAGAGGAACCTGCCCAAAGTGTGGTCCTTCAAAAATAATTTCATCCAGCAGGAGAGGGGTTTGTAGGTGAACCTTACTCTCATTGATATCCTTTGGTACCTTCATATTGCCCTTGCATAGAGGGACATACTCCGGCAACCGAGTGATAGGGTCAACACCTTGGGCTTCAACTTCCTCTATGTCTATCCCCACATCCTCATCATCCATCGGGACGTCTTCGATTTCTTCCTCCTCCGGCTCTAGATTGATGGATTTACCCTTCTCTTGTGCGGTGGGCTTGTCCTTCGGTGGGTTTCTTCTTAGAAACGCACACACCAGTATTGTAGGCTGCTTTCCCTTCTTATCCTTCGTACTCTCCTTGGTTGGGGTGGGCTTTGGTCTCAGCATCCATGGTGATTTAGGGAGTTCTACTAATACTTCGGCAACCTTTGGAGTAGCTACATCTACCAAGTTCTTTTAGCTGGGAAACCACCTATTATTTATAGGGCATTTTGAATTCAAATGTGCCCATTCCCCCCAAATTTGGTTCATTAATGCTGGATTGGCGGCAAATTTTCAAGGATCTGACCCATAAATTCCGTCTTAAATTCTAGCCGCCCACTCCATTTGGCCACCTTTCTACCATCAAATCATGAATAGTGACAATAATGGTCACTTTCTGGCCGACCTGCGCAATTTCCCCCTAGGTGGCGCAACTACCTTCACACTGTCGCAAACCCTGTGACTCTTCCTTGCTTCGTACAATCCTCCAATCGCGTAGATCCCCAACCCAGGTAGTGTAGTTTATAGTCCCATGCCTCCTTTCAGCTACCTGGAGTGCTAAGACTGTGCTACCTTCATATAGTCACATGGCCAGACTGTCGGTGTATGGCTTCAAGCAATTTCGATTAACCTTTCCTGGGAAGGGATCTCCATTCAATTTGACCAGCTATACCACTCCCTTGTTGGTAATATCCTTAATGACATAAGGCCCTAACCAATGCATTCTGAATTTCCCCAGAAATTTATTAAAACTTGTTGTCATATAAGAAAACCAGGTCATTTACATTAAAGGTGTGCAACTTAATGTGTCGATCATGCCATGTTTTTTCGCACTATTTTTGGACCTGTTGGTGAAATCCAGCTAGAAATCTCTCTTCCTCAAGCTGAGCCAGCTACGCGAGCCTCTCTTCTAGAGCTCCGTGATTTGTCATACCTATGAGTGCCACTATGTGCAAACTAGGCACAATGTATTCCATGGGAATTACTACTTCAACACCATATACAAGCCTAAAGAGTGTTTGTCCAGTCAAATTCTTGCACGTCGTCTAATAGGCCCATAGTACTGCGGGTATGCGCAAGTCCCAATCACTTTGTTGAGCACTCTAAGCCTTCGTCAGTGCGTTCTCTAGCACTTTATTAAATGCTTCCACCATCCCATTAGCCTGTGGGTGATAAGGTGTGCTCTTCTAGTGATATACTTGAAACTCCTCCGTGAGCGCGCTGATCATTTCATTCAGAAAGTGCGTACCACAATCACTCATCAAAATCTTTAGACACCCAAATCGCGTCAGTACATACTCAAACAAGAACTTTACAGCAATCATGCATATGCAATCCTTCATAGGATTTGCCTCCACCCATCGAGTCAAATACTTTCTCACGGTGATAATGTACCTCACTCTCGTCTTCTTCCCTTGGGACTGAATGGGTCCAACAAAATCTATCGCCCACTTTTGAAAGGGTTGTAATTTCATCTATGGATTCAAAGGCAGCTTATCCCTCTATGATGGCCTACCAGTCATTTGACACACATCACATGCTTTACCGTAAGATTTTGAATCCTGATGGAGGGTTGGCCACCACAACCCTGTGTGTAGAATCTTCTATGCAGTCACTCTCCCTGCATAATGTCCTCCCGCAGTGCCCCCATGAGTGTCTGTAAGGATACTTCTTCTTTCAAACTCTGGTACATATCGTCGCAATATTTCGTCAGACACCATTTTTTACAGATGCCTAGCAATGACAACAAGGTATGTCACACACTGATGGGAATGAGATTTTGGGAGTTAATCAAAATCCCTTTCCCTTAAATAAATTGATCTTGAAGCATGTGGGTTATGGCCCACAAAGCCTATCAGAAGAATTTCCTTAGGCCTTAAGCCCTAACCATGGACGATACAAGAATCAGAGCCACCACACTATCGGGTCCAATATAACTATTGAGGCATTACACATAGGCGTTCAAGCCTTAAAAACTTGGCTACACTATATATCTGTTTAAACAACATTACACGGGAAAACCCCCGCTCCTAACATATATGATGGGTTTCAAATATTATAGACCTACTCTATAAATATTGGTGGGTCTACTCCTCCAACCATTTATACATCCGATCGGCTGACCTCCAATCGCTGACACCTTCGATCGCATAGAGCTCCGATCGCCGACCACCACAACTTCCGATCACCGATTCGCCTAGCGGTGATATCGTTTATCAGCTGCCGACACTTCACTGTCCCGATTCCTCTAGTCCTTTGACTTTCCGATTTGCGATCCATCTTCCAAACCCGATAAAGGTATAGGCCATGTTTTATAAGCTTTCAAGTTCAGAACTTCAATTCCGACTAAGTTTCTGTTGTTTCTTAGTGTAAACGAGAATTCAAATTATGGAACAAAAATATGCGAACAAGCCACACCACTGCAATATTCCACTTTGAACCTGACAACATCATCTGGATCATTGATCCATGTGATCAAATGGCTCCTATGCATCCGTTGTCTCCTTAACTTGATTTCAATTGTCTTTTGAAGGATCTGCACTTTAAAGCCAGTTCCTCTACCACCAGCGTTCACACCCCAATTTCACATATAATAATATTCTATTGGACCACCATCGATCCTACTGTGGTGGATGGTCAATCACATGCATTCATAATTGGGTTTCAAACCTCGGCACACATATACACATAACGGAGTTGAAAATACACATATTACACATGCACGTTGTAGACACAACACACATAATTATTATAATATACGTAGCACAGTTATAGCTAAGGCATTTCAGCCTTAGAATAGAGTCCCCTCTGGACTACATCATGAATACTCTCAGCTTACATAGTTTTCTATTCTATTCTCTCTATCTCTACTCTCCTCAAACCTGAACACGTAGGTTCATATATATAAGGAACATTGTTGGATTGGATCATGGAAGGATACGATCAATCCTCCAACAAAAAGCCCTTAAAGGTTGATAATGCATGCATATGTGGAAAAATATATATATCTAAGGGAACAATCAATTGGATCACTAGGAAGGATCCGATCATATCCCTTCCTCAAATCTCTTAAATAATTCGCATACATGTTAGATTACAATAGTAACAAGTCTTCGAGACTTATCCATTTCATCCGTTAAATATGTTTTAAAACAAATTTTTCCCTGTTTTTCTCCCCTGGTCCACGTCTTCCTCTTCTCTCCGCTATAGATTCGTCCCTTTGACTAAGAGTGTTGGATGCTCCTGCATCAGACTCCCGAGGCACAAAAATAATGACCTCCTGGTCATATGCTTCTTCTTATCCTTAGAAATTCTACACACTGATACTTCACTTCATCAGTGGAACTGCCTTCATGGTCTTCTGTGAGCTGCAACAAAACCTTTGCAGTAGCAATCTTCTTCTGCTACATGATACCTCACCAAGCTCTCCTCACTCAGTCTTTTGGCATCCTTCAGGTTCTCTCCTCTGGAACCATATCAGCACTCCATGCTTTAGGTTTGCTGCAAATCTTCTCACCTTCCATTGCCACTATCTGCACAAAAGTAAGACTATAAACTCTCTAGCTCTAACAACTATACTTCATGCTTCTTCTTCTTTCTTTCTAGAATCCTTCTCTTAGGAATTTCTTTAATCTTCCTTTGTATGCAAAATCTTCTTCTGCTCTAATACCAAATAATGGGAATGAGATTTTGGGGGTTAATCAAAATCCATTTCCCCTAAAGAAATTGATCTTGAAGCCTATGGGTTATGGCCCGCAAAGCCTATCGGAAGTGTTTCCTTAGGCCCTAAGCCTTAACCATGGACCATAAGTGAATCGGGGCCACCACACTATCGGGTTCAATATAAATATCGAGAGTTTTTTCCCCCATTGAAGGCATTACACATAGGCGTTCAAGCCTTAAAAACTCGTCCACACTATATATCTCTTTAAACAACATTACACGGGAAAAAACCCCACTCCCAAAATATATGTCGGATTTCAAATATTATAGACCCTCTCTATAAATATTAGCGGGTCCACTCCTCCAACCATTCAAACCTCTGATTGGCTGACCTCCAATTGCTGACACCTCCGATCGCACAGAGCTCCAATCGTTGATCGCCACAACCCCCGATCACTGATTGGCCTATCGGTGATATCGCTTATCGGCCGTCGGCAATTCACTATCCCGATTCCTCTGGTCCTTTGACTTGCCAATCTGTAATCCATCTTCTAGACATGATAAGGGTATAAGCCATGTATTATAAGGGTTCAAGTCTGAAACATCAATTTCGACTAAGTTTCCATTGTTTCTTATTGTAAATAGGAATTTGACTTATGGAATGAAACTATCTGAACAAGCCATGCCACTGCAATATTCCACTTTGACCCTCACAACATCATCTAGACTATTGATCCATGTGATCAAATGGCTCTTGTGCGTCTGTTTTCTCCTTAACTTGATTTCTATTGTATTTTGAAGGATCTACGCATTAAAGCCAGTTCCTCTACCACCTGCCTTCACACCCCGATTTCACATATAGTAATATTCTATTGGATTGCCATCAATCCTATTGTGGTCGATGGTCAATCACATGCATTCACAATTGGATTTCAAACCTTGACGCACATATACACATAACAGAGTTGAAAAGACACACGTTACACAGGCACACTGTAACCACGACACACATAATTATTATAATATACGCGGCACAGTTACAGCTAAGGCATTTCAACCTTAGAATAGAGTCTTTTTGGAATACATCATGAATACTCTCATCTTACACAGTTTTCTATTCTATGCTCTCTATATCTACTCTCCTCACACTTGAACATACAGGTTCATATATATAAGGAAAATTGTTGGATCGGATCATGGAAGGATCTGATCAATCCTCCAACAAAAAGCCCTTAAAGCTTGATAATGCATGCATATGTGACAGAATATATATATCTAAAGGAACATTGGATCGAATCACTGGGAAGGATTTGATCATATCCCTTCCTCAAATCTCTCAACTAGTTCGCATACATGGCAGATTACAATAATAACAAGTCTTCAAGACTTATCCATTTCATCCTTTAAATCTATTTTAAAATAGATTTTTCCCTGTTTTGCTCCCCTAGTCCACATCTTCCTCTTCTCTGTGCTTTGGATTCCTCCCTTTGACTAAGGGTGTTGGATGCTCCTGCATCATGCACACCACTAACTGCTTCTTCTGCTGGATGGTGTATCCTTCCACGGTAGATCCTGTTGTTAGGAAGTGTATGATATCTTCAAAATGACCATCCACGATGTGTACTGTAAATAGTTGAATGTCAGGAAATACCTCCTCCAAATTAGTGGGCTCTTCCCCTATTTCAATGCATGATAGATGGTCTGGTCCTGTGTTCAGTCGTTCAGGATTCACAATAATTTCAAAATCATACTCCTGGAACAATAACAACCACCTGCAGATTCTCCCCCCCAACACAGGCTTGTTGACTAGGAACTTCAACATGGAATGATCCGTATACATCCTAAAATGGCAACCCAACAGGTAGTGTCTAAACTTTTGGAGCATGTATACCATGGCTAACCCTTCATGCTCAGTGGTGGAATAGTTCTTCTCCACCTTGGATAACCTTCTGCTTGTGAATGCTATAGGATGGTCTAAGTCTCCTCTGCCAGCCTGTGTTAGTACTATTCCCAGCGCTATACATGACACGTC
This sequence comes from Pinus taeda, assembly GCA_000404065.3. Classification (NCBI taxonomy): domain Eukaryota; kingdom Viridiplantae; phylum Streptophyta; class Pinopsida; order Pinales; family Pinaceae; genus Pinus; species Pinus taeda. The sequence continues at coordinate 8,878 of APFE030411658.1, read as the reverse complement.
AACATGTACATGAAACTCCTTCTTCCAATCTAGGAAGACTAAAATTGGCGTGGTGACCATCTTTTCCTTTAATGCATCCAAGCTTTTCTTACAGTCCTCGTTCTAGCAAAATTTAAAATCATTTTTCAACAACTTCTCCATGGGCATGGTGACTTGGGCATAACCTTTGATAAACTTTCTTTAATATTGAATATGTCCTATGGTAGCACGAAGTTGTTTCACACTCCTCAGTGCTTCCAATTTAAGTATCACCGCGACCTTCATGGGATCTACCATCAGTCCCTGTCTACAAACGACATGACCCAGCAAGGTCCCAAAAGGAACACAAAGCGGGCACTTCTTCAAATTGAGCATGATCTGGTATCTTCGACAAGTATCTAGCATCAGGTGTAAACTGGTGACATGGCATTTTACCAGGCCAAACACAGTCCAGTCATCAAAGTACACTTCCAAAAAATTATGAATAAATTCCTTGAACACCATAATGGCTATGCATGAAAAAATCGCAGGCGCATTCTTCAATCCAAAAGGCATTATAGTGTACTGAAAACACCCCCACCTAGTCCTGAAGGTTTTCTTGCTCCTATCCTCTAGTGCGATTATGATCTGATGGTACCTAGAGAACCCATTAGTGAAGGAATAAGCTTTTTGGCCACCTACATTGTCCAACAATTCATCACTGAATGAAGTTGGGAAAGGATCATGTACACAAGAATCATTCAACTTCCTGAGATCTATGCATATCCTTATTTCATCCTTCTGCTTCTTCTTTTGTACCACCATTGGGCTTACCCAATCAGATTCTTCCATAGGCTCAAGGATGCCTACTGCGAGCATCTTATCTAGCTCTAAGAGAACCTTCTCCTTATACTTCGGATTGAGACGGTAAGGTATTTTCTTAACCTACTTTGTGTCGGGCTTCAACGTGATCTTCATAACACCTAGGTCCCCAATTATCCCTTTTAGATTAGTAAACCTGGTACGAAAAAAATCATAGTATTCATAGAGCAGTTCAGCGACCTTATCCACCATCGCGTCATCCCAGTAGTCTCCAATCTTCATGAATTTGGGCTCTGCCTCTGTACCAATATTTACCTGTTTCATTTTTAGTGGTGCAGTTATATGAGGATTCTCAATATGCGATCCTTCAACCTCATTGTGACCCTCTATTTTAGGTATGTTAACATTTCATGGATCCTCATCTTCTTCTTCAGCAGTTACATTATAGAATTCCAGCATGTGACTCAGCTGAGTAGTCCAATCAGGTTGAATAAGGTCCAAGGGATCCTGCGGTATCCTAAAGATTGATGCTTTTACTTCTCGTAGATCCCCATCAACATAGTCAAACCCATATTCAAAGTTGAATGTCATTATGAATCCCTCATGCAGAATATCCCATTCACTTATACCATGGTGAAGCTCTATTTCTAAGTACTAATTCATTGGGATGACATCCAGGGTTTCACAAAACAAGTGCACCCATTCAGGTTGGGGCTTCTCTCCATAAGCCTAAGCCCATTTGGCCAAGTGCATGTGCAGATCATCCTACGAATCATATTTATCTGTCATTCATACCTTCAGCTTCCCAAAGAATTTTCTCATCATCCTCCTACATTCGCACCAATCATCAAAGTTACCCTTGTACGTACCCCACCAGCTTGCAGGTGTAGCGCGTAGTGCCCAATCCAAAGCTTAGAAGCGTTGCTTCTCTGGTACCTGCCTCTCGAATGCATCCAAAAAGATATGTACATCATTCAAGCCATCATAAGTGGGAAGATTTCTTACCTCTAACAACACACAATGCAGCAACTAGGTCATCATGTTAAAGCTCAGTGTGGTTACTTCATGTAACCGATTATGCCAATGCTCTAATTCTTCATCAGAGCCCAAGGTGCAGGAACTATCGCAATCCCATGTACTTCATCCATCCATTGTTAAATTCACCCAATCTTGGTCTCGCATTGTTATCTTATATATACAGTCCTGATCGTTATCGCTCTCATAATCGTGGACTGGTTTAGTATAGCACAATCCTTCAGCAGGATCTAGGGGTACTATTATGCAGAGTTATTTCTTCTCAAATATCATCTTTCACTTCTTTAGGTTGATTACCCCATTCATATAAGTAGCCCAATCAATGCCAAGGAGCGCACGATAGGGGTGGCTATCATACACAATTTAGATTACTTCAAAGTTAGCTAGTGCACTTGCGCCTTCAGTATCTATAGTCACCCCTTGCAGCCACCCCATGGGGATGATCTTCTACTGATTTGCCATCCTTAACTGAATCGAATACCACTACAGCGAGGGTCTTCCCATTCATTCCCAAGTCTGCTTACGGTAGGGGTGGCTATCATCCACAATTTCGATTACTTCAAAGTTAGCTAGCACACTCGCGCCTTCAGTATCTATAGTCACCCCTTGTAGCCACCCCATGGGGATGATCTTCTACTGATTTGCCATCCTTAACTGAATCGAAGACCACTACAGTGAGGGTCTTCCCATTCATTCCCAAGTATGCTTCGATAGGACGTTCACATTTGACCCCAAGTCCAAAATACCCTGATCCATCTGATCCTCTCCTATTTGCGCGGTCAACCTCATCTCTTGTCTTGCCCTTGTTTTTTGCTTACCAATCTTTTGTACCATGCGTTGTTCACCGAGATTGTTTCCGGTGCATCTATTTATAAGCTCTTGTAATCCTTTTATAGCCTTTCTATCACGAAGCAACTTCATGCAGGTCTCTAGGAAGGTTGTAAGCATAGAGGGGTCCATTTCCTGATTAGGCTTAAACTTGCTCCTTGAGGTGGAGGCCTCAATGAAGTTCTTCTTTTCTTCCATGAATGTTTCACGTGCACGCTCCAAATTGATTTCAACCTCCTTTGCTGGAGCTTTGTTAACCTATGCGTTGTCTTCAGGATGTTTCCCCTTATCATCCCTTGTTGCAATTCCACTTCGAAGTACTATATTCACATTCAAATCCTCTTCATGAGGCTCAAACCTCATCATTTGTAGGTTCTGAGTTGGCTAAGATGGTAGAGCCCCTTTTTCACATATCCTTTCTATCAGTGTAGGACATTATTCTGTCTCATGATCAAACAAAGTGCAATATTTGCACAACGGATGCATTGGGTTAGTGCAATCATGGGAATAGTGTCATGTTCCTTTGCAATTGTAGCAAATAAACTATCCCTAACCTCTTCCAGGTCCTCCTTTTCCTTGACCTATTCCGTTCCCCTGAAATCCTATTCGCGTCGTCCCTGCACTCTAGTCAAGGGCCCGCATTTCTGCCTGAGCCCTATAGGTGGGTGTTCTAACCATCATCAATTCATAACTTCTGCAGTTGCACTCATCATGCCCTATTGACATACAAAATTTTTAGAACAATTGTTGTGGTGTTTGTACAAACTTCTGCAGCAAATGACAATTATTTGTCATAAGTTTTCCTGCTACCTGACATATAATGCACCAAAATGTAAGCCCCGCACTTGGTCCTTCTTAAGCTTCTAGACTCAAATGCATCGGTCCTCCTCCTACAATATAGTTTGCAATGACTGGGAAATGGTATTTGTCATGTCCCTGACCCTTGCATTTCAGGCACCAAACCTCGTCGCGCACCTCCGGTCGAACCGTCCTGTCCTACTTCAAGCTTTGCATTTCAATGCAAATATCTTGCAACTATGCATGGATCTGCTGAACCCCCATATTCAGATCCTACATCAGTGTTTCATGCAGTCTCATAACAATCTCCAAGGCCTCTGCCTGATTTGTTATCTTTTGTTCTAATAGCGCAACCCTTAGGTGTGGCAGGAGCGAAGCTACGAACCACTCATGGTGCTATCCATCTGTTAAGTTCATATTAGCTTCGTGGATTTTACACTTCAACCTCTGATCTAATTCCCATGGTGTCTCACCAAGTTTCATCGCGATTTCCTTGAACCCCACAATCCACTGTGCCTCAGATTTTAGCCTACTGAATTCTTTATTCAGCGTGGTTTGGATGTCTGCCACTCCAATGTTTGGGTTATCATTAGAGTATTTAATATACCAGGTTACCGCACAATCCTGTAGAGCACTAACCAATGTTGCCTTCCTCATCTGATCATCTGTAACACCCTGAGCTTCCCATACAGCTTTCACCATGAACTAGAACTGGTTCGGGTCCTCATTTCCCAAGACTTTGAACAACGACAACTTTACTAAATTTGCCATACTGAACTACAATGGAGGTGGAGGTGGTATGGGTGAAGTAGCAGGTGATGGTGCTGATGCTGGAGGTGGTAGTCACGGGAATCCTTGTCTTATTAGCTGAATATCACTTCGCGGAGAAGCCTGCACTACTCCCTCCTCATCACCTAGTGAAGGTGAAATCAATCGACTATATTCGAGACCCTTTCTTCCTTCATTCCTGTAAGTTTCTCTCTCGTGCAGCTCCAAACATCAAGGTAGCTGCATAACCCATTTTTTGCACAATAACATCTTAATCCATGTATTCAAAGACTTCAAGTACTTACCTCGCAGTCATGTGAAAAAGCGTCGCTCCGCCTTTATATAACTCACTAAGGTATCGACCGCAAATTCAGTCACAAATCCTCCTATGATGCAATCAATAGCATGGGCGATCTTATCCTTAGAGGCTTCCAGTATCTATACTAACTTCAGGGTCCAAACAATAGGACCTTCAAATCTCCACCTTCCTTGGCTATCTTCTATCGTTGCGATCCACTCATATAGCTCAGCCGAAAAGGAATAGAAAAATATCTCATGGAATTATGTATATGGTTTCTTGCCCAGCCATTATTCCTTTTTTAGTCATAGATTTGTGTTCTCCTGCACCTCGAATTTGTGGATGCTCCTATCCAACTAGTATTTGACCTCTTTCTTAGTTGGATTTCAGTGATACAACATCAGACATCTATTATGCAGATTATGGTCCCAACAACGAAACCATTTGTCAGCTTGGTGGGGCCTGACCTAGGTTCATCGCTAGTTAGACAAACAAATCCCTACACTATTAGCCCTTTCAGAGGGCTGTCTCACTTGAAGTAGTATGGGGGGATGTTGGAACTAAGTTTTTGTACCCTGAGATGGTCGTGATGTCAGTTTATTCCTTATATTCCTTCTCTCGCATAGGTTGCTAAGTTCTAGGGCCTAGTCAATCTAGCCCTTTATTTTTTCCTTGAGTACCTTCGTAAAGGGGTACGATTGGCCTTTGCCCAACCCTAACCTACAGTTAAGGTACTTTCGCACTACTAGGGCAGTGTAGATTCACAAATTATCTTAAGCATCTTAAGTATCTTATTAAACAATCATAGTTGACACTGCGTAAATAGATAGTCTTACCTGTGTTCAATTATCCAATGTAATTACGTACATTCGCGCATCATATAAGCATTATAAAAGAAATTCATACCCAATATGATAAGATGCATTAATAGGAAAAAAAGACACATAATTTGTAAAATGCTTCTCTTTATTGATATCTTTAGAAGATTACAAACTCTATCCACCCTGCACACACAACTATAGGGTTCCACGGACTCAGCTGCAAACTTCTACCTTAGGCCTTTGCGCACTGAGTTGCATAGCCTCTACATGCGCTACGACCCGAAACTTAGACTTTTCTCCTTTTCCTCAAGACTTCATTCTTCTTAGAACTTATTGATGACTCTCTAGAGCTTACTTACTTAGCCCTCTTTATACAATCCCATGGTCCACAGACCATGGGTAGATCTTTACAGCCGACTTTACCTTAAAAAATTTAAGGGCAGACAACCCTTTATGACTCATGACACCTTCGCACTCTGCGGCCACAAAATGCAGAGACTTTACAACTTTATTACAAAATTTGACCCAAAACATGGGCTTTTGGCCCAAAAACTGTCCTTGGGGGATCTTGTTCCCAACAACCACTAATGAAAAACTTAGTCAAGAACTTGACCTAACCATGCCTAACCATGATAGTCATTTCATCAAACACATTGTGAACATGTAATCTACAAGTCATAAATGCATATCTGAACATAAGGGTCTCATACTTATCTGAAAATAATAAAAAAGGTCTAGTGCCCTCTCATAATAGCTACAATAACATCTATTAGTTCATGCATTCAATAAAAATTCATTTACCAATTAAAATATGTTAAGAGCCTTAACTAGAATTTGTCATGGAACCGTGCTTATAATCGGAATATAACCAGAATAATAACAATGATAGAACAACATCAAATCCACATCATAACAAGTACATTTACTAATAAAATACAAGAGGAGAATAACTCTTATTAACCTATGCAATAGCCAACCAAGTCAAGGACTTGCATGTACCACCCAACTATAGCTTGGGTTGAACCAAACATTTCTTTCAGCCAATCACCCTTGTGCCATATTCCAAGTATGAATCTGGGACTCACAACTGAATAACTAGGCTTCCTCAGGCTTTGCCACAATCATGCCAAAATCGGCAAAGGGACTCCTAGGCTAGAAATAAGAACCTACACAACTAGGCTTTACCGCAATCTCTCCATTATCGGTCAAGGGATTCTTAGGCCCAAAATAATAAAATACACTACCATGCTTTACCTCAGTCGTGCCAAAACCGTTCAAGGGATGACTAGGCCCTAAACAAGCTTGCATGCATTTGGATTTATTCACTAACAACTTGATGAATTTTATCACCTCCACCCTCACTATTTACCCCAATCTTTCCAAAACCAATCAAGGGATTCGTAGGTCCTTGGGAATTTTTTTGACACCACCTCACCAAGTTCTAAAACTAGCCAACAATTCAAAGCTCAACCAAATGAAATAACCCCTTCACACCATGGCTATCCAGAAGTGGCAAGTCAAGGCTGAAACCACTGTCACACCTAGAAAAAGCCATGCCAATGACAACAAGGGAACCAAATACACACATTCATTTTCCATGCATGCCAAAACTAGCAATAAAATCATACATGCAACTTGATACCTAGAAATTAATCATGATGTAGCCACTTGATCCAAATTTTCCTTACCTGATCCTTGCTTTCCTTTGCTTTCTTGTCCTTCCTTTGATTTCCTTTATCCAGTGCTAGAATGCTCCAAGAATTCTCTAAGTGTGCAATAGTATGAGAGAGAGGATAGAGAGAGAGCTCTAAAATGGATCTGATAAAAGTCTCAACTGACAAAAGCCATGAACTAATCCTCACAAGCATTTTTATTATTAAGGCCTCTACTTTTTTTCATTTTCCTTTATTTTTCCTTCAATTTCCTCCTCACATTTAAACTTTGACATTTCACCTTTCTTTTCTCCTATTTTCCATTGTTTTCAGAAATAAATGCTAATTAATGCCTCTTTTTCCTTTGTCAATGCCTTTGCCAATTTCCCTTATCCATAATAAACCAAATGAACACCCACTAGGATGTTTTTCCCAACATTCAACTTGGAATACATGTCCCATGACCTTAGTATTATTTTTCCTTTATTAAATTTATTACATGACACTTTAACTTCGGGTTGTTACATTAACCACCAACAATGGTTTTCAAAGTCCAAAAAACTATTTCTTCCAAATTCCGCATTACTAGGGTTTTCAAATTCAATAAAATAAGCTTTTTCAAATTCCACATAAGTAGGATAGTGTTAGCGCATGTGCCTTTTCCAAATACACTTGATGGAGGTTATGGAACTCATTTATGCTTCTTGCTTTGGTTACTATTCACTCAGGACAATTTAAAAAATATGCCCTAAATGGCTTCAGAAAGTGAGTTTCAACTAGCCATAAAATTCAAAACATGACATGGATGGGTGAACCATCAATTCAATTGGACACTTGGCATTGCATTAAAGGTAGACATACCCCTCTCACTAGACTCTATAGGTAAAAAATTGATTTGTTTGTGGATATTCAGAGCTAAGGATTCACCTAATAAATACCAAGGAAAATCTACACAAGGTGGTGGATTTTGGAGAACCTTTCTTGAGTCATTATGGGTAAAGTGGTCAAATGGTCCATGGATGAAAAAATCTGTTGGATCTTACAAAACTCATTTATGTTACTCAGTTTGGTTTCTATACCCTTGAATGAAATCTTTAATGTGTCCTTGAATGGCTCCTATAAGAAAGTTGTAACTTGCCATAAGCTTATAACCCATACTCAAATGGAAGAACTATTGATTGTGTTGGACTCCTAAATTGTTTTCGCTACTAGGAGCCTCCCTTTCCATTCCATTCACAAAAAGTGATTTATTCAAGGATATTTGAAGGTAGGGTTTTCCTTCATAAGGAGTATGCAAAAGTTGTAGAATTGAGGCTTCTGTGATTCATCATAGTTATAAGAAGAGCTTCAGCGTAAATCACATGAAAGAGACCTTTGTCGACGCATTTCGAACCAACTATTGTGGTTCATCATCAAGACAAGTTGAAGAAACAGATCTTGCCTAGCAAGTTAAATACACTGAGAAGAGACTCTAACGGCTACCTAACGACTATTTTTGACCCTAGGACCCAGGCCAAAATAATATTAATAAATTAATATTGTTATAATTTTTATTATCTTAAGATTAATAATCTAATATTGTATTTCTAGAAATAAGAGAAATTAGGTATAATTAATAAATGAGCGAATAGTATCAAAATATATATATATAAATAACATTGGGTTAAATAAATTAATACTAATGGTAATTTAAAAATTATTATTAAAAGATTATTGTTTTTTAAGTTGCATAAATAATTATATATTCTTATTTATATATTAAATTTCTAACTAAATATGCATATGTATTAATTATTGATGGTATGTTAATTTGTTTATACATTATTAAAATTTGATCTTAAGGGTTAGAATGACAAGTAAACTAGGAAAATTTTATTTTATTTCTAGAGATAATATAT
>APFE030411649.1:128397-188553 GCA_000404065.3 Pinus taeda | reverse complement strand
AAGGGTTAGTGTGGAAGTTGAATAGCCAAAAGAGTGCAAGAGACCTTTTGAAATATGAATCCTAGGGTCACCATGTACTATAAATGTATATCATTTGTTAATAATAAATGTACTCTCATGTTTTATCTTTCATATTTGTCTTTGCCATGTGTGTGTTTAACAAAATGGTTTTTTTTAATACACAATGAAATTTAGATTTCCATGACTTTAAATTTAATTCCAAAAAATTTCCACAAAATTTAGAAATATAATCTAAAAAAGTTTAAAATGTCTAATAATTACATTACTCATTTTTATATATACAATAGAAATATCTTATAAACACATTGTGTTTTTTTAGTTGTCTTCATGTACAATATACTTTGTGATCTAGATTTCTAAATATTCATAAAGTGAGGCATACAAATTTTATTGACTGATTTGTATTTTAGTTGGAAGTTCCCTACCTAAACATAGAATTGGGTAATGCTTATCTTTTTTAATATTATTAATCATCTTTTGAGTTATTTGGGTTCAGATTTCGAAATCTTCCCCAAATCTAAAAACCAAATCTATTGAATGGCTTATATCAATTTTTATTTAGATTTGGAGTTCAAAATATTTCAAAAATCTAATAGAAAATATCTATTGACTAATTTATATTTTAATTTTAGATTTTCCACAAAATTTATTGAGTGACTTATGTCTATTTATTGAGTGACTTATATCCATTGAGTGACTTATATCTATTCATTAACTTATACCTATTCTTATTTAAATCTAGATTTCAAAATATTAGTTTAGATTTAGATTTCAAAATATTCCAAAAGTTTGAATAACAAAATCTAATGACTATAAAACAGGGAGTTTAAGGAAATAAATAATAGCAACATGGGAACACATTTTGGAATTCTTGTTGCTGCATAGTGATAGTATTGTTTCTTTCCTAAAATTCAATTAGTAATTTTACACTGAGATAAGGAGTGAGTAACAAATTTTTAATTAAAAATAACTATGAAGTAAGTTATAGTGTACTCATCTACAACCTCTCAACATGTTGGAACTCAATGTGATTCAATACTACATCTCTTACCATAGTTACTTCATGTGCCATCATGAAACTGTTGTGATTACTTTGTCCATCAAAGTAACTAAATCACTACTGGTAGATCTTCCCATTTATCTCAAATTCATTGAAGCGGAAAAGGTAAATCAGCTACCAATTTTAACATGAAAAAGAGCTTGAACTTGGATGCATTAGTAAGTACACTACCGAAGTGTGTAATTGCCATATTCTTGAAGGTCAAGTAACATAATGTTTCTATTGCATTTTATGATTTCGTAAAAGGCAAACCACAGGTAGAAAACATAGGGTTTCTTTAAAGTTCAAAGCTAGCAAGAAATCTATTCAGAGAGTTCCTTCCGTGTCAAGATATCACGGGTGTCCAATATTAGATAGAAAGTGGTGGACGAACAACAAAATAAAAATAATAACAAAGTGAGCGGCAACTGTATTGAATTAAGATCATGTTACTCAACCTGTGCCAGTTGTTTGCATGTGCTCCGGTTTTAGATGCTTTTTAAAGTGCATGATGGGGCACCTAGAGAAGCCAAGGAAGTGTAGTGTGATATCCCTGGTTTGTACTGATAGTTGAAGTGAAGCAGTAATGATCATCCCTTGGGTTTTCTTCATTGAAATCCGGTGATTTTGGTGAAATCATAATGACTTAGTAAATGGTGGTATTTTTTTAATGGGAAAAGAAATTTGATATAAATTAAATTAATTAAAATTTTTATAACATATTTTTGAGGTTGTGTTTATCATATTTTTATATAGAAAAGTTTAATTATTAGAGTTTTTTTGCTGATTAAAATTTGGTAATAAAAATTATTTTTAAGAATGTGAATTTTTATTGTTTAAATTCTTTTTTTAATGTATAATGAAATTCAGATTTATATAACTTTGAATTGTGATTTCAAAAAAATTCTACAAAATTTAAAACAAAATATAGCTTATTTTTACATATATAAATAGAAATGTTATATAAACATTTTGTGTTTTCTTAATTGTCTTCTAGTACAATATAATTTGTGATCTAAATTTTGAAATATTTATAAAATTAGACATACAAATTTTATTGAGTAATTTCTATTCTAGTTAGAAGTTATCTACTAAACATAGAATCAAGTAATGCTTATTTTTAAAATATTATTAATCATCTTTTTAGTTTTTTAAATTCAAATTTCGAATATTCCTAAAATCTAAAAACCAAATCTATTGAATGACTTGTATCCATTTTTGTTTAGATTCACAATTCAAAATATTCCAAAAATCTAATAAAGAGATATATAAGCTGATTTATATTTTACTTCCGTTAGAAATATTCTAAAAATATATATTTTATTGACTGACATATCTATTCTTATTCAGATATAGCTTTCAAAATATTCCAATCTATTCTTATTTACATGTAGCTTTCAAAATATTCAAAAAATCTGAATGACAAAATCTATTGAGTGAGTTCTATTTTAGCTCTATGTTCTCTCCCTAAATCTATAAATAAATATAGAATTGAGTAATGGGTTGCATTTTTCAATGTTATTAATCTTCCCTTCAGTTATTTTCATCTAGAGAGACAACATGGGAGTGGAGAGCTGCAACCGTTTCAACCATCTGGCAAAGGTGTTCAACAATTTTGTACCATTAATTCAGCATGATAGGTTTCTCCTCCTAGTCTGGCGTGGCGTAACAGCTAAAGAGTGCAAAAGAAAGGCGAGTCCTATTTGTGTGACTATAGCATAATTAATGCTATAGTCCTTACACCCCTGACATGAATTCGACCTCACCGCATACTATGTTCATGCATCCATGCATGCATCATCACCCCGCTCCAGCGATGCCTCCCTGCCCGAGCTTGACCTTACCACGACCGTAATCTGGCGATGCGTTCCTACCCGCCTCCGTCTCCGGTGTTCCTGCCTGCCTCCGGTTTATGGTTTTAATGAGCTTTACCAACCGCTTAATTACTCCCACCAACCATGTTGAATACGCCCACCAACCGGACTCAATAATGTATTTGATTCTGGACTAATCCCCGGCAATTCAGACCCTGCAAACATCGAACAGGATCAAGCCAGAGCAGCGGCGAGGTAACAGACTTTGGGGATCCCTGCGACGAACAGACTTTTGAAGTAACAGAGATTGGTGATCCCTGCTATGAACCGACTTTGGTAACGCTCTACCCTTGTGCAATGCATGGCAATTCATATTTTAAATTTTAATCAGATTTTTGAGAGTGCGTTAATTACAGACTCTCACTCTAGGAAATTTTAAAAAACAGTGGTGAAAATATATGGCTTCCTGCTCAGTTCTTATACATGTGTCAGATTCATAGTTAGAGATATGAGTCCATTTATAAAGATTTATAAAGATTGTATGTACTGCTAGGCCATCCTGAGCCAATCTTTACCTTTACAATTTACAAACTCCCAAAAAATCAACGCAGTCTTTGGAGGTCACAGACATACACATTTGACGCTGAAACTGGAAAACATGACAGAGAATTGGGGATAAAACACCCTGAGAGGAGAATAGCATCTGAGGCCTGCCATCTTCAAATAAAATAAAATAAGTTTTCTTCAGAATGATCAGGTCAGCGAGAAGTTGCCTAAAAATGGAAATATCCATACCTTCTTTAATGAATAGTCACCGGAGCTGATCACAATTATATTGCAAATTGATATTAAGCTTTTCACTCGAGCTCGCATCTCCAGTTCCCGCGCATTTTCTTTCTCGAGCTTCGAATACAGCTTCTTGATGTCCTTCAAATCAACAATTACTTGATCCCACTTACCTCTATTTGCTTCCATTTCCTTTTCAATGTTGCGTCTATCTGGATCCGGTTGATCTTTACTCTACTTATAGTTGAGTATCTATTTCCCACAACCCTCTTATTTCCTCTTGACTTTCCCGTACTGAGAACAGTGGGGTTCTTTTGTTTTCTCCCATTGTGAGCAGACACGGCTGGTTTCCATTGCACTTCTCAATACCATGCTCCTGGGTAGTTCGTTCCGAGAATGAAAATGATCCATACTGCTAGTGTGGGTTTCTAGGTTTTGTGATTTCAATGAGTTGCACCTTATGTGTTATTTTCAATTAGTCTTACATATTTCAATTTTTTTTAACTTTGGTAGGTTCTAATGAAAATGAATAAATAGAATTATAATTTCCTAATGCCTTTCGTAATTCCGAAAGAGTAGTTAGACATTATTATTTTATATTATAATTAAAAATCAATATTTACCCCTGATAAAATGATCCCTTGGTTTAATAAATACTTGTATAAAAATAACATAATTCTACAATATATTATATGAATATTTCAGGGTATATATTTTTTATTTCCTTGAAAATGATCCATACTGCTAGCGTGGGTTTCTAGGTTCTGTGATTTCAATGAGTTGCACCTTACGTGTTATTTTCAATTAGTATTACATATTTCATTTTTTTTTAACTTTGGTAGGTTTTAATGAAAAGGAATAAATAGAATTATAATGTCCTAATGCCTTTCTTAATTCCGAAAGAGTAGTTAGACATTATTGTTTTATATTATAATTAAAAATCAATATTTACCCTTGCTAAAATGATCCCTTGGTTTAATAAATACTTGTATAAAAATAATAGAATTCTATAACATATTATATGAATATTTCAGGGTATATATTTTTTATTTCCTTGCCCTATGGTGGAATAAGCTACTGGTGAAGCATCCATCTTTGTTGCTGACTAACAGTAAGTCCATTGTTCAACAGAGAATATATTTGTGATGATACTACTTATAATGTGGTAGTATCTTATCTTATATGTGCAATATCTAATTTATCTTGAAATTCAAGAGAGAATATATTTTTGATGATCCTACTTATAATGTGGTAGTATCTTATCTTATATGTGCAATATCTAATTTCTCTTGAAATGGGAACTGTCATGGACATTGTGAAGTATTTAGTGAGAGTGAGAATAAGGGTATTGGAGGGAAGGTAGTAGATATGCTGTAAATATTTTGGCCTATATTTTATAAAATTTGATAGTTATGGTAACCACAAAAAAATAGATATGAATATTGATTTTTATTTTAAAGTGTTTTTATGATGTTTTTAACAACACTATTGTTTTCATATTCATTTATAAGGAAGTAAGAAAATGGAGGAAAATATACATGAATGGGAGGTAACTATCAAAGGCACCAAGCAATTGTTCACTTGTCTTTTTGGTGGTTGTGCGGGGTACTTGAGTCGATCTAAGCTATCTGGCCTTAATCATCATCGGGCTACCACCCACAATCTCCCACCAATTCCTCCACGTCAAAGAGGTCGAGTAAGAGATGCAAATGCTACATGGGCTGTCAAATCTACAAGTGCAGTGAAAAGGCAAAATGCCAAAATACAATATGATTTAGATGCAAGGCTATGTTGTGCACGAAAACAAGCATATAAAAGATTTGTCAATGAAGAAATTCTTTCATCTGTAAGTATTTATTAGTATTTTTTTGTAAATGATTTTTTATTAATATTGTCAATGAAGAAATTCTTTCAGCTGTAAGTATTTATTAGTATTTATCTGTATATGTTTTTTATTAATATTAATTTATTGTTGTGGACTAAATTCATTGTAACTTGTTTTCACAGTCAGTTGTTACATTTTATCAGCTTAATGATACTTCAAAGAAAAGGATTTGTGAAAAAATTCAACGTTGGGATCAGATTCTACCTCGTAGACGTATGGAGACAATGAAGCACATAGACATTGATTTAAAAGAGAAAGTAAGGACAGAGGTTCTTGATGATGTGGGGGAAGAAGGATTAGATGGGCACAACCATATATTAAACTTTGATGAAACTAATGAGGACAATGACAACACAGTTGAGTCCATTTTTTTGCATATATTAATTTTTTAGACATTTTAACATTAAATAATATTTATATTTATTATAATTGTATACTAATTTCTCACTGTTATTCATGTGCATAGCCTAATCAACAAAATTCCCCAAGTTCAAGCCACCAACTATTACGGTGCTCACCTAGATTTCAAGGTTTTCAAGGGGTTATTGGACTAGTAAGTTTTTAATCCATATAGCCTATTCCACTAAAAACATTAATATATAAATTGTTATGTTTTACCATAATGATGGGATGAGAAATGGATGTTTTGTATTATATATCGTTATCCTTGATTTGTTTTGATTATGTGTGTGTGTGTTATTTCTTATTTATGGTGCAGGTGTTCCCTTTGGAACCATCACAATCAATGAAAACCCCTTGTCGAAGTCTTAAGAAGAATGGAAATGAAATGGTTCAAATGCTAGAACCATCTTCACGTCCAATGTCACAATGCAAGGTACGATTATATTTATTTATACTCTTATAAATTTAGCATATTTTTACATTTAATTCTATTTGAGTCATACTTATATCTATGTATAATCTAATGTCAGAGTAATGAATATACATCTCCTAAAACACCTTTGCACATGTATGATGGTGGACATGATACTCAGCAAAAATCACATTCTTCTCAACCATTGAAGCATTCACCTAGACTTCAAGATAAATTAAGAGAGGTAAGTTATATACTACATATCTTAGCTCATAATAACAACATCATATTTTTTTTATGGCTAGTTAATGCATTTTCTTTTCATATTCATTACATATTCCCCATATTCTCATTATATGTATATAGATTTTGATATTTATTGATAGCTAGTCAATGCATTGTCTTTTCATATTCGTTACATGGTCAGCATATTTTCATTATATCTATGTGGATTTTGATATTTATTGATAATGTTTTAATTTCCACAGAAAACAAAAAAGACAAATGTTGATGCTATGGTTAAAAGGACCAAAATCACGCCAAAGGACTTGAAAGCACATGGGTTCAAGTCACCCAAACAATACGTAGAGCATATATGCTCAACTAGCATTGCTCTCACTAAACCCACTAGATTTGCTACTTTGAAAGCTAAACATTCCAGCAAGTTGTGATTGGAGGAAGTTAGAAGCTCGAACCTTAGAAATAAATGTTAAATTTCTGCAAATATACTCGAGACAACAACCTTGTTATTGAATTTACATAATATATGTATTTACTTGATATAGCAAGACAAAATTTCATATGTGAAGCCTTTGATCCAAAATCATTTTCGTAACACTACAAATTGTAGCCAACTGCAAGTTTTGAAACCTCCACAGACAATATTTAACAAGTCTTTACAAGAGGATACCTTTGTACAATTAAATCGGATGGGAAGCTTCCATTTTAAGTTATGTCATCTCAGGTTTGTAATTTGGAAGATTCTGAACTGGTCTGATTTCAACTCTACCAAACTTGAAATAGGTAATGGTACCAAACCTTTGCTTTTGTCTTAACAACTTGCTCCGTCCGTTTGGAATGTCTGGCATTAAAAAACTGTGTAATTATATATATATATATATATATACTATATATATATATATATATATATATATATATTATATTTATATATATTATAGTTTATCCCTAAACTAGCGTAGTGTTCGAAATAATAAGATACAGTTTGCAAAAGAACATATACTCATTGCGCGCATGCACTAAACAATTAAGTAATCTGACAAGCCTAGAGAGATCCACTTCAACGCTTTGCTGCAAAGGGGTCTTGCAAGATTTATTAGCTGGACACCATCTGGTGTGGTGTGGTGTGGCCTGCATTTTTCACAACCACATATGAAGTCTATCCTTCAGTCTTTCATGCTGTTCAACTGAGAATGAATGTCTTCACTAAAATGCTGTGTGTATAGAAACACAGAACAGATAGTAAAACATGCTTGTGAACTGTGACAAAATGATGTTGTTCTTTCCATCTGTTCACTTGTTCTGTACGGATTTGCTGGGAATGTAAAGAATTAAAATAATATTTGAGAGTCAATAATTTTTCATCCATAACACAGGAATCTAAAACAGGAGTAAACAGTTACTTTGTTTATGTTTTGAGATTTTTTAACTTATTTTATTGAGTAATTATTTTATAATTGTTTAATTTCAGACAGATTTAAAAAAAAATTATAATAAATTACAGATTTCAAAATATTTTTTAATAAATATAAACAGATATAATAATAAACTTCCATATTCTATATTTGTTGTAAATTTACAGGATAAAATTTTCTCCAATCTTTTATATTCAAAAGAACTGATCTTAATGTCAGATTTAAGATCACTGAAACTAAATTTACTGTTTAAGCATTTATCTTAACCTACTTTCTTTAAAAATGATGTGGGAGAAATCAGCAACAAAGCAAGCAAACGTGGACCAGAGGATCAGAACAAAAGAAAAGCGTGATTTAAAGGAGAAAAATAGAATTAAAAAGGATAAAGTAGATTTAAAGCATGCATGCATGAAGCTTTTGTGGAGAAAATCAGGAGAAGATAGGATTGATCATTCCTAAAATTCTTATATATATGTAATGTGATAGGATGTGAGATATATCTTTTGTGAAGAAATTTGTGAGTGGGAAAAAATGTAATCGGTGTGGATGTGTTGGCTAAGGCTGCAATGCCTTAGATCCAGTGATTTTTGTAAATAATCGAATTATATATTATGTGTTATTCCTGTCTATTGAATTGTGAGTTTATAGTTTAACTAATGAACGAATTCCTGTGCTGCGTTCTTGTTGATCGACCATCGATCAGTCAAAAGATCGAGGGCGATGTAAATATCGTTTAATTATTATATATGTGTTTAATTATATGCAATCGTGTAATGACTGTTTTTAAGGATTGATAATAAAGGATAGAGGAATGGATGCGTGTTAATAGTGTTGTGCATGCGCTCTCTTTATAATATTTTTTTTTATGGAGAAATTGTGATTTTGGGCAACCCCCAAATTCTCGGTTTTCATCAGGCGGTATTAGAGCAGTAAAATATTCTGCGGAAAGAGGTACCATTGTGTTAAAGATGGAGAGTTTATGGTCTTGCTATTGTGCAGATGGCGGCAGCAGAAGGTGAGAAGATTTGCAGCAACCTAGAGAAGGATGCCAAAAGACCGAGGGCGGGAGGGCTTGGTGAGGTATCGTGTAACAGAGGAGGCTGTTACTGCAGAGGTTGGTTGCAGCTCACAGAGCTCTAGTGAAGGAATGCAGTAGATAAAATTGCTAAAGACCAAGAGAAGCATATGACAAGGAGGTCATAAATTTTGTGCCTCGGGAGTCTGGTGCGAGAGCAATCAGCAACAAAGCAAGCAAACGTGGACCAGAGGATCAGAACAAAAGAAAAGCATGATTTAAAGGAGAAAAATAGAATTAAAAAGGATAAAGCAGATTTAAAGTGTGCATGCATGAAGCTTTTGTGGAGAAAATCAGGAGGAGATAGGATTGATCATTCCTAAAATTCTTATATATATGTAATGTGATAGGATGTGAGATATATCTTTTGTGAAGAAATTTGTGAGTGGGAAGAAATGTACTCGGTGTGGATGTGTTGGCTAAGGTTGCAATGCCTTAGATCCAGTGATTTTTGTAAATAATCAAATTATGTATTATGTGTTATTCCTGTCTATTGAATTGTGAGTTTATAGTTTAACTAATCAACGAATTCCTGTGTTGCGTTCTTGTTGATCGACCATCGATCAGTTAAAAGATCGAGGGCGATGTAAATATCATTTAATTATTATATATGTGTTCAATTATATGCAGTCATGTAATGACTGTTTTTAAGGATTGATAATAAAGGATAGAGGAATGGATGCGTGTTAATAGTGTTGTGCGTACGCTCTCTTTACAATATTTTTTTTATGGAGAAATTGGGATTTTGGGCAACCCCCAAATTCTCAGTTTCATCAAAAAAATATATATATCTTTCGAAATTTGAGATTAATATGAATCTGTGAAAATGGATCTTAATCTCAATCACCTTAATAATTATGTTTCAAAATTTGAAGTTAAGATGAATCTGTGAAAATGAATCTTAGCCTGGGTCAATGTAATATTGGGCATGGGACATGCCATTAACTTCATGTCTTGCAGGTTTCAAACGTTCCAATTCAGGAGGGGCGCAGCTTACCAAACCCATTAATTCGGAAAAGCTCATTTGTCTTTGGTTTGCATTGTTTTCTAAGATTTCATCGCCAATTTCCAGAACATTTGAAAGATTTGTTGTGATGCTATTAATTAATTTGCTAAAACTGTACGAACTAATTCGATTTGAATTACAAAACAAGGACTGCTATTAACATTTTCGTTAGCTTTGTACTTGATGTGTATATACTTTCGTAACTTAGCAATGCTTCAAAATCATGGGACCCGCTGAAGTTAAGAGGCAAAGTTCCATCAACCTCAAGCATGGTTGTTAAGATTGGTGTTTGATAGTGAAATTTCATACTTACTGCAACTGTATGGAGGATTGCTTTGTCTCCATTGGAGTTTGAGAGTGAAGTTTCTTCTTCACCTGAAGTTTTATGGAGAATTGTTTTGTCGCCATGATCCATCCACATTCACGCTAGTGATTGTGGGTGGCTTAAATGCATCACAACACCGGAAAAATATCATTACAAGGATTAAGACATATTAAAGTGGAACCACTTCGAATTTCTAGATACAAGACAAAGGGGGAGACAAATCATTACAACGATTAAGAATAAATTAAAGCATAACCACTTTTAAGTTTTTTTTTGGGATAGATTCATGGTATTAAGACCACTTTTACACAAAAAATTTAGTGGTCTTTTGGGACACCGGAGATTAATGACTTAACAAGGGTTAAGAGGTCCAAAGATACACTATTTCACTCCGGAGTTGTTTACCTTTTTAGTGTTGGAGTTGAAGTTCAATGGAGAGAGTGCAAGACCTACTCTTCAATGATCTCATCAAACCTTTAAATACTAGGTTGGGAATGAGGGGATAAATTGTTGTAAGGGAAGTTTGTGGTATATTTTCTTTTTACTTTCAAAAAATTAACAACAAAATGAAATTCTAAGCTTGTGAAGAAGGGGAGGAAAAGTGTTTAAATTTGGTTAAAAGATTAGGAATAAATTGAAAATACCTTGTTTGTGAAAAGGAGGAGGCCAATTGGTTCAAGGGATTTGTCACAATCACCATTATTCTTGCTCATCAAATTTGAAGGAATATGAATTCATTATGTGTAGTGAAGTTGGATTTAATAGTGAGTAACAAGTTTGTCACTATTAGGCAAGGTTTAGTTTTCGTGAAGGCTTTCGTTAAAGCCATCGGGTCACCATGAGGTAGTGATCAAATTGTGGTTGCAGCAGGAGAGATTATATTTACATGATCTTGTGGCATCCATGTCCTTCAAATTTAAGTTCTATATTGAATGGTTTGTGGCCCTCGTGTCCTCCAAATTTAAACTTAAAAGGGTTGGATCCAATAATGAGGAGCAACAAGTTTGTCACTGTTGAGCTAGGTTTGATTCTTATGGGAACTTTTCTTAGACCTATGGTGTCACCTTAAGGTAGTATTCAAACTTGTGATTGTACCCAAATAGATTATTACTAAATGATTATATGACCCATGGACCCATCTATGGATTAAAGCCCACTTTCACAACTTCAAATTTGAATCCCATAAGGCTTGGACCAAATGGTGAGGAATGACGAGTTTTCACCATTAAGAGAGGTTGAATTCATGTGAGGGTTTTTATTGGAGCCAACACTCAAATAGATTATATTAATGATATTGTAATGCATGCACAAATAAGTGAATCAAAGCACACCCCCATGTTTTCAAAATGATTAAGCTAGTTAATTAATTAAATTATCTTGTCACCCATCCCACATAAAGTGGATCAAAGTCTATCCCCATGTCCCTCAACTTTAAAATGCCCCAAGGGTTAGCTCAATTGTGTTATACTTTGAGTCTCTATACAATCACAAAGTTTAAGACCATAATTGTCATGAGTGTAAACCTTATCTTTGATGAGGTGTTGGCATTATCCTCCGATGCGATGTCAGTGAGATCTAGATCCAAAATGGTCAAAATTGATGTACTATAAATTCATATTATGAGATCAATATAATGTGTTGAAAATGACATAAAGGATTTTACATCAGTTTCTTCCTTTGTCTCATTTGTGCTCAAGGTGTGAGGGTGTTCAAGTCGCTTCTTGTTTTGATGAACAATTCATTATTGGATGGAGAAATCTACTTTCAAATTTGTAAAATATATCTTCAAAGAAACATTTCTACCTTTTTTTCTCATTGCATGATAGATTTTGTGTTCCAACATTGTGTGTGCACTTTGAAATTGTATGGTTAATGTTGGTGATGCTATAAAATATTCAACCATAGTCTAAGCATGTGAAGGTTTTGGCTCTAAAGTGAAATTCCCAATGGAAACATTTTTATGTCTCTAATTTGTGTTCAATTTTAACAAATTGGTTTAACCATCTACCCAAGCCATGTTGTCAACAAGGAGGTCATTATCATAAATTCAAATTCGGTTGAGTCCTTTGGATTACTGGTGACTATTGTGGTTGGTAGTTGAACCACCCTCCATCTTGATATTCTCAAAAGAAAGGGGTTTCCTTAAGGTTTTATAGATAGATAGAAAGACCATGGCCAAAATAAAAGCAAGTATGGATCAAATTCATGTACTATAAATTGAGATCAAGGGATCAATACAATGAGTTTAAGAGGGCATAAATAGTTATTAGCCATATTTTTTCTTGCTTGCGATTGCTCCATTGTTGTCTATATTTTAACATATTCAATGTAAAGGTAGAAACGAAATTGTGGACCACTTGTTCCTCACTTATTCTTTCTAATAGATCGATGTAAAATGAAGCCCTGTGAATCACAGATGGGAGAAATAAAGGGGATCAAGTGTCACTAGTTAATTATTTCTATTCATGGAAATCATACAAACCTAAACAAGCCTTCAAGGGTTTTCCTTATGTTGTAGTTTTCAGGATTTAGATCTCAAAAAATAATTTGATTTTTTAAGGAATTGTTTTGACTCAAGCACAAGTACCTCACAAAATGATAACTTCTTTTGAAGGTAGATGGAAGTCTCAAATAAAAAATTTGTCAAAGAATTCTCAAAGAACCAACCATTGATTTTGGGAAATTTTGGGGTTTTGTTTATGGGCATGTCAAGGATAACCATGTATTTGTGGGATAAGGGTGGTTTTTTCCTTGAATCAAACCACCTCTTTTATTTAAAATATGTTGTTGTGAAATGCACAAGAACATTCTAAGTTTTTATGCATTATGGCTCATTTTAAATACAACGGTAGAAAAATGTTGAAGGGAACTACAAGTATATGAAGACTCCAAGATATCAATGAATTGGGTAAATGACAAATGTAGAATAAAAGGCATGCTTCTAGGCCCAACCATGAATCAAATTCTAGAGTTAAAAAATAGGTTTTCTTAGTTTTCTTTTATGTATATTTATGAAGTTTTCAATTCAAAGGTGGAGAAGCTTTCTAGAGAAGCTATATTGAGAAGGAAGGACTCTTTCCTGAGTGAGAGTTCATACTAGGGGCACAAATTACAAGCAATGAATTTTTTTTAGTAGTGATAGAGATAGAATATTGTTTAATCCTTATTTGACGTTTAATAGTAATTTTAGGTATTTTTCTTATCTTTAGGAAAGAAAATGTCTTTTGTAAATTTTGGTTCTGAGGGATGCCTTTATGGAGCCTAGGATCACTATAATAAGTAGGTATATAACAAAAATGAAGGCTAGTACATGATATAATAGTAATAATGTCTTGAAATATGTGTGTGTGTGTGTGTTTTGATGTGATAGCATCCTCTTTCACTCAAGTACTAATATTATAGATGATTTCCATAATATACATTGAGAGCTCTTTAAACTTGTATTTGTTATTTATGTGATATCCATAATAATTGCAACTCTCACTTTGTGATATATTTGATGAATGAGATTCAATACTCTCATTTTTATTTTTTCATATGCTTTTCTTTGTTATAACAAAAGGAGGCAATTTTATATTTACTTGAAGGAAAACTTACAACCCCAAGTTTTCATAATGAAGACTGTTAGCAATATCTTTGAATCTAAACTTGACAACACTCCATCTATAGCCATATAATTAGCTAAATTGATAATAGAAAGTAACCATCACACTAATTCTATCATGTGTTTACATGATTGGTCATGGTTTGTACAATCATCATCGTTGATTTTTAGTAAAAATAAAAATTAAACATAAAAAAATGTTCCTTTGTTGATTATACAACCATGTTTGGAAAGTAAAATAACATCATTTGGGTATCACAACAAAAATGTTCCCCAACTTCAATTTCTTTTGATGTAGTAACAAAATCAAATATGCACTCACCATGGTTTTCATAGTGTGACAACAACTTTTGTAGTAAAGCCATCTCTAATTGTGACCCTTCATATTTCCCATTTTATTAGGTTGGAGATGAGGGTTTCCCCTTTCTATCAATTGGAGTTTCCACCTTGTGATCATAATGTTATTCTCTAATAAGTTGCTCTAGCTTTAATGGAAAATATTGTATTTTCGGAATATTTTTGTATCATACATTTTCTCATCACTAATCTAGATCTTCTCCTAGTTTTACCAATCCATTGACTTCTTGACTCCTTGATCCATGAAAATGGTGAGTGAATTTTGAGAAGGATGGAAATAATTAGGAGATTTAATTTAGAGGGGGAGCTAGATGTTAGCTAGATTATGAGCATGACCCTTCCTTATTTGATCTCAAGCTTGTGACATTCTCTATTATTGCCATTGTAGGTTTCATAGTGTGACAAAAACTCCTATAGTGAAGCTCTATTTCACTATGCCCCTTCATATTTGTCACTTGATTGTATTAGAGATGAAGGTTCTCCCTTTATACTAATGAGAGTGTTGAAGGATCTCCCCTTGCCCTCCTAATGTTCTTCGCTAATAAGTTTCTTTAGCATTGAGGGAAATTAGTTTATTTTCTAAGAAATCCCTCAAAGTCATACCTTTTTTAGAATCTAAACTTGAATATTCCACAGTTTTCATCTTTACTTTGTCGATGTTTCGAGTCTAGACCAAGACTCATAATGAGGACTTGATTTACAAAGAAGAGAGATAGTAGTGATAAATATGGTTATGGTTGAGGTGCCAAGTATGTGAGCCGACCAGCCCAATGATTTGAATTAACTAGATTTTTATTATTTTAATATACTAAAGCTCTTTTTAATTTTATTTATTATAAATGGATATAGTTATTAGTGTTTTTTATTTGTAAGTTCATGTAATAAGTTTTTTATTATATTTTATTTAATAAAATAATTTATCATAATGATGTTGTTTTAATTAATTGTAACTTTATAGTAATTTTGTTTATATTTATTTAATTTTTGCAAGTTTTTAGTTACTTAGGAGGTTAATGTATTATTAATGTTGTGTTCTAAGCTTATATGTTTGTTAATGTATCATAAAAAGTTTTTTATGGTTAGGAGAGGAGCCGATTTTTAATATTTTAATATTCTTATAATTTTTTTGATATATTAAAGTTCTTTTTAATTTTATTTATTATACATGGATATAATTATTATAGTTCTTTATTAATTGCTTGAGTTGAATTGTTTATGTATTAAGTTTTTTATTATATTTTATTTAATGAAATAATTTCTCATAATGATTTTGTTTTAACTAATTGTAATTTTATAGTAATTTTGTTTATATTTATTTAATTTTTGCAAGTTTTTAGTTACTTAGGAGGTTAATGTATTATTAATGATGTGTCTCTAAACTTATAAGCTTGTTAGTGTATTATACAAAGTTTTTTGGTTAGGAGAGAAGTCGACTTGATCTAAAGAAGGGAGGGTAAGAAGAAAAAGGGAGGGTCATTTTAATCCATGGGGGTGAGGAGTGAGCCCCAATTCCTACTAATTTCCAAGCCTCCATCCATGTTGAGGTTATGTGGGTGTTTTATGATCTCAAGAGCTTCTCGGACTTTTCGCTTGAAATTTTGTTTTTCATTTGCAATGACTTTTGTGTTTTCAAAGCATATATGGTGGTTTATCTTACTTGCATGTTCCGCCAAGGCTGAGGAACAAGTTATTTCCCTACGGATATGTGCACTATGTTCTTTAAGCCTGATACTAACTGACCTACCTATTTCCCCGATATATTGTTCTCCACAGGAACAGTTGATAATATAAACACCCTTTTGCTGGAGATGTTCTGGGTTGTCTTTGACTGATTTCATTTTTTGTCTAGTAGTTTTCAAGGGTTTGAATGAGGTTTTGAAATTCTTTTTTAAGAGAATTTTGGCTAGTTTGTTAGTTACACCATGAATATATGGATAGTGGCTAGGGAATTGTTAGTTTTGCTTTTATTGTTTCCATATTTGGCTTTTTGAATGGCTTTGAAGATATCTTTATTAGTGTATCCTAGTTTGGAAAATGTTCTCTTTAAGTAGGTGATTTCTTCCTCGATGTGGCTCTAGTCTGAAATTCTACAAGTGCTAGTGAAGAGGGTTTGAAGAACACACATTTTTTGAGCTGGGTGGTGGTGGGAATCTGCATGGAGATAGTTATCAGTATGCGCCTTTTTCTGAACACTTTGTGACCTATAGAACCATCCTTGTTTCTAATGAGGAGGGTGTCCAAAAAAGAGATGCAATTATTCTCTTCAATTTCCATTGTAAATTTGATGTCCTTGGAAATGCTATTGAGATGGTTTAAAAAGTTTTTAAGTTCGTCCTCCCCATGGGACCAATCAACATTGGTGTCGTCCACAAACCTGATCCAAAACTTAGGTTTTAACAGGTAGGTGTCAAGAACCTTCTTTTCAAACTTTTCCAAGAAGAGATTGGCTATAATAGGTGAAAGGGGTGATCCCATAGCCACTCCTGATGTTTGCTCAAAAATCTCCCCTTGGAAGGTGAAGAAGGTGGACTGTAGAAAGATTTAAGCTAATCTTGTGGTTTGTGGGTCTGCCACCTCTTCCACTACTTGTACTGCTTCATCTAAGGGAATTTTAGTGAACAGCTCGACAACATCAAAACTAAGATTTTATCATCCAGATCTATCTTAGCATTTCAATGAATTCAACATATTGGCTGGAGTCTTTTATGTAAGAATTGGTCTTACCAACCAGGGGAACTAATTTTCTTACGACATACTTTGCTAATTCATATGTGGGCGATCATTACATACTACATGCCAAACATTAGTTCTAAGGGTCATTAGCTTATAATTCATCCTTTCTTTCCAATATTAATAATTTTCATCATTAAGTAGAGGCATACCTTGATTATCCATGACTTGTTTTAGTATTGTTTGTCCTTGATCTATGATTGCTAATATTTCCACTACATTTGATACATCAGTTGTAATGTCACAATTTTCCTAAATTGATTACTTCCTTTGAGATCCCATCTTATTATGATTCTTTCCCATGGTCCATGATGTACTATCAAATGGTTAAGTTTTACTAGAGAGACTTTTCATGGTACCAATTGCCAAAAATACTGAGAGGGAGGGGGGGTGGTGAATTAATATTTCTTGCCTATTCACATTTTACTTAGTTTATTCTTTCATTTTCAAATTTAGTTGATCCCTTATTTCATTAGCAACACAATGTGTTGTAGATATAGGAATATTCAGTTAACCATGATAAACATTAAACATAAGAGAATATAAACCACAACAATACAACACAACATCAAAACAAAGGGACACCAGATTTTTAGGTGGAAAGCCCAAATGAGAAAATCCACTATTGTTGTTGTCTTTATCTTGTTATCATCATAAAATTCAAATATTCTTACATATTGCATTGGCGCAAACTCTTACCAGTGCATGGGATCCTACTTGTTAGAGGCAACCACCTCCTCTAGTTTCTCTGACTCTGACTGGAAGGAAGCTACTACTCCTTGATCAAATTTACCATCTGTATATGCGCACATCTTTTGTATATGCACAATTTCTGTATATGCGCAGTTTCTGTAACATAAACGAAGATACATGAACAACGTGCATATACGGAAGATATTCACATATAGGAAAGTTAGGGATATATGGAAGACAGGTGCATATCTTCCGTATATGCCCAGTTTCCGTATATGCGCACATCTTCCGTATATGCACAGTTTCTGTATATGTGCAGTTTCTTTAACATAAAGGAATATACATGAACAACGTGCATATACGGATGATATGCACATACAAGAAAGTTCATGTATCTGCATCGTGTACGCACAAATTCAATATACAGAAATTGCGCATATACGAAAACTGGGCATATACGGAAGATTTGTGCATATCTTTCGTATATGCCCAGTTTCCATATATGCGCACATCTTCCGTATATGCCCAGTTTCTGTATATGTGCAATTTATGTATATGGAATTTGCGCATCTACAATGTAGAAGCATAAACGAAGATGTGTACAAATTCCATATACTGAAATTGCGCATATACGAAAACTGTGCATATACGGAAGACACACACACATCTTCTGTATATGCCCAGTTTCCGTATATGCACACATCTTCCATATATGCACAGTTTCCGTATATGTGCAATTTATGTATATGAAATTTGCGCATATACGATGCGCATGTCTTCCGTATATGCCCAGTTTCCGTATATGTGCACATCTTCTGTATATGCACAGTTTCCGTATATGTGCAGTTTCTGTAACATAAACGAAGTGCATATATGGAAGATATGCACATACAGGAAAGTTAGGGATATACAGAAGACACGTGCATATCTTCCATATATGCCTAGTTTCCATATATGCGCACAGCTTCCGTATATTCACAGTTGCCGTATATGCGCAATTTCTGTAACATAAATGAATATACATGAACGACGTGCATATACGGGTGATATGCACATACAGGAAAATTCATGTATCTGCATCATATACGCGCAAATTCAATATACAAAAATTATGCATATACGGAAAGTGGGCATATACGGAATATTTGTGCATATCTTCCGTATATGCCTAGTTTCTGTATATGCGTACATCTTCCGTATATGCCCAGTTTTCATATATGCGCAATTTATGTATATGGAATTTGCACATATACGATGTAGAAGCATAAATGAAGATGTGTACAAATTCCAAACAGGAATTGCGCATATACGGTGTAACAGCCCAAAATAGATATCTAATTAAGTTATTAACATTAACCTTAAACTATGATGTGTACTTACCTGAGCTTACTTATGGTAGAAGTAGGCTTACCGCAACAGGTTTTTGGGGATGACTCTCCTCCCAACGGTAGGCTCAATTGTGCAGGATTCTGCTACAACTGGCCACCCCCGAGCCCTCAATCAACGACCACTGCCAGTGCTCCTAAGTCTTAGTATACCATTCTCCCAGGAGAATGACAGATAGAAGCTCGGAATGATGGATATCTCCCATCCTCCTCACCATCTATTAAATAGAACAAAACATTGGAAGGGAAACCACATGCACACACTCCATGTGTCTGCATGCAACTTTTTTTCTTGTTTTATTCTTTAGTTTTCTTTTGATTTTTAGCTTTCTTGTTTTATTTCCTTCTTTTATTTCTATTTATTCTTATTTAAAGCTTAATATGGTTATTACTATCTTTATTTTTATTTTTATTACTTATTTCTTTTTATATAATTTTTAATATCATGTATTATATTTATTATTCTTATTATTTATTATCAAGTGATTTATTTATTATTATTTATTTATTATTACTTATTATTATTATTATTTATTATTTATTTTTATTCATTATTTTTATTATTAATTATTAGTTTTGTATTTAGTTATTATTATTTATTATTTATTATTAAGGGAGGGATATTGCATACTCTCCCAATTTAAGGAACTTCGTCCTGAAGTTAAGTTTTTATTACTAATGATTATTTTTGTATTATTATTTTCTTCATGTTGCCAACACCCTCTGCTGAACTAGTATAACCAACAGGCATCGAAAGTCCCCAACACCCCGGGAAATCTCAAGGAATCTTTGTCCTTTTTCCCACTTTCGGCACCAGGCTAAGCCTGACCCGGTCTGTATCCTAGTCCAAGGCTGGCTCCAAGGCTCGCGCCTCACTCAGACCTCATCTGCCCCAAGGCAGGCATCCGGTCTAGTACTCAATGACCCCAGACATCTCGCAAGGCTGGCCCACTCCCTCCACAACTACTAAGCTGCACAACCCCAGGCATCGAAGTCCTTTACATCCCTTCCAGACTTCGGCATCCCAACCCAATAACAGGCACCTAGCCTAGAACATCAAGCCCTTGGCCTCCTCAAGATGGTCTCATAGCTCTTCAAGAGCTATCCATCAAGAGCTATACACAAGACAAAAGAACCACTGGCATATGTAGTGTTCATTGAGTTTTGTCCCCAGCCCATATGGTGTTACGTATTCTCCCTCATGCGTATGGGCTCGCACGAGATCATCAAATAAACTGACCCTCTCGGCCCATTTGTGGAGTCCTGTGAATCATCACATCTTAACATGCATCCAATGCATTAGCCATACCATCATAGTATCATAGGAAATAATCCATATGCCAACTCTTGCATGTCATCATGAGAACGTTCATCTTTGTTAATCGCAACATTATGAATAATAAGGAACTGCATGCTCATGCATGTCATATATTTGTACGGAACTATCGCATGCTTCAGTTATACCATCAACATAATTATATCAAGACATATCATGAGTTCACATAAATGAACCACATGTCAATAATCCTCATATTATAACATCATAATTCCTATGCCACGTTATGCATATCATATCTATCATGAGTATTGAACATCTATCATCATGTAGTAAATGAAAATGTCAATATACCTTGACATAACGTTATAATACCTATGCATATCACTACTATCGTATGGATACCTTATCACTATAAGAACCATATGTACATCATTATCTTCCTATCATGCTAGCATGAAACATCGTCAATATGTTTTCATCAAGTTGTCAAGTACGTTTCAATAATCAGTTCGACTTCTTTCTACTAGGTGGTTGACCATTCACATCAATGGTATAATTATCTAAGTACATCATTAAATTTCATATGAGCCTCATCATATTGAGTCTTAATCTCTCGTCATATATTCTTCCTTCCCCAAGGAAATTTTGGTCAAATTCATTGTTTAAGATATTACTAGTGATACCATCATTATTTAAATCATCTACCTCAAAATTAAAATCCCTTGATTTTACATCCATTTACCCTTTGGCTCACTGATTCCAATACCACTATATGCAATTGCATATAAACATTTTTTCATCATGATTTAATTTTATATCATGCTTAATTTACTTGCACGAGGATTTTTTGATCCATGTTGACTTATTTAACAATTAGCACTTAATCCACAGAAATATTTTCTTATCTCGTCGAGTTCGTAAAGTTTGTAGGTCAATACCACTTGATTGCTTTATCATAAATTCAGTTTCCTCAAGTTGGGCAAAAGACTCTTTCTTATTAAATAGTATCTTTATTTTAGATTTTGAAACAGTTGGAAACACTACTACCATCATTGTCCATGAGAAACTTAAACGTGAGGTGTTATGTGGAAATGACCTCTTTTAACGTTATGAAATAATGAGTCAAGTACAATCTCTATTAATTGACTTTCACTTCTTTTGTCACTATGTAAACAATCCTTCTCAAGGTATCTATATAAATTTCTAGCAACATTCCTTCCTATATCTTCCTCATTTATTATCATTTGGTCATCATGCAACTTCACACCTTCACATTTTAAAATATGTAGATCATCATTATGACTATTACCAATCATGTTTCTAGCTCTACTCATTAATACCTTTAAAAGAACTTTCTTCTTGATAGAACATCCCTTCATTTCCTCTTACCCGATATTCATAGATATACTTTTTATTTTTCTCCCTGTCTTGATTTCCTACTATTCCATGTGTATTGGCTTCCAAAAATGGAAGTTTCTTCACTTCATTCTACTTTATTAAATTGACTTGAATTTTTCACCTCCAATCATTGTGGTTTTTCCTCCTCTCCTATAGCACTGATATACCTTGGAAATGTTGTTACTATTTCCAACTTGGGTAATGCCTGATAAATAAATTCATTAAGATAGCTACCAAGTGTAATCCGCTTATCTTTTCCTATTTTAAGACATCAACATAATAAGATCTCCTGATCATACATCTTGTTGTCTACTTCATTCATATAGTTAATCACCTATGAAAAACTTTACAATGTGGCTCTCCCATTGTTATAGATGTTTTTATGCACACAACTTCTCTTCTCCAATCATTCTATTTATCATACCTTACAGGTTTCGTAAAATAACCTTCATTATTACCCTGATTTTTCAAGTTCATTAGTCGATTGCCAATGATTTCTTCTTTTTGTGCATCATCCTTAGATAGACCTTATAGTGATACCTTTAGAGTACCAAGTCATGATTGTACCAAACTCTTCCATTATGTTCTAAAATAGGTTGTTTCTTCTTATTGATTTCTTACCCCTGTTGTGATACTTCTTCTCTACCACCTTTAACATCTGATCCAAGTAGGCCATAATCACATGAACTATCATTAGCAAGTTTCTCCTTTCCATTTCTCTTTACACATCTTTATCCACTATGTGCAATTAAACTTCAATCACGAAGCCTCATGTAACATTATACTCAACATCTAAATTAAAATCCAAGTCTGTACAATTTACCATTGAGAATATAGTAGTAAATGAGGAGATACATGTAACCTAAATGGCAATAGCAGTGCAAAATTAAATTTATTAGAAGATCATATTGAGAGATATGTGTTCTTGCAATAATAGACCAGAGAAAGGCCAAGCAACTGCTATTGCTAAAGGACAATGAGAACAACAATCTAACACAAATAATAGTATTCAAGGAATGTTATCTTTGTGTTTTTAGATCAGATTGAACAATAAAATAATGAACAGATGCTAGTGAACAACGATCATCTAAAGGTAATAAGATATCAGAGTTTATCCATTTTGAATTGGAACATATTTCACTATTTTATAGCACTTTAATTGGTGACAAATTTCAACTTCAATTATCCAAATACTTTAAGTGCTATGTAAACTGTGTAGTAAAATGAATCGGTGGTGAGTAGTTACACCAGCATTAAAGATTTGTTACAAAAAAAAAACATGCCAGTATACCATTTCAATAGTGCAATCTTTTAGAGAATTATACATCGTCAATTATGGGTAGATTATCATCATCCAAGATTACAAGATTATATACTTTCCCAATGACTCTATGAGTCATAATAAAACTATATCTTTAATTATGTGACTCATTTAGATTTTTTTTTTGTTATATGGTTGTGATGGAGAGAGCTATGCAAGCACAAACAACTCAAGAAAGTGAGATAGTGGTTTTACCAAATAATCTGCTGTGTATAATGATGTATAAAAAGAAACCAATGAGGAACTAATGAGTGCACCAAACTTTAACTTACACTTAATTTAATATCAGGTATTACTTCTATAATTTAATATCAGACTTTTGTAATGATATAAAAAAAAATAAGCTGGCTGTAGCTAGTTTAACAAGTATATCAGTCTACCAAAGCCAGATCAGTTATCAAAATGTGATTAAAAAATTTGATGAACTGTAGAAAAAAGAAGGTTAATCTAGAGACCTTGTAAGAGAAAAACAAACACTACTGTAATTCAAGATTCATCATAAAATAAGAACCAATATACTCAATAATAATTATTATGAAAGTCTAATAAGGTTAATAAGTTATCCTTATTATCAGAGTTATGAGTTTAATAAGATATGTTTATATCATAAACAATCACAATACTTAAACCATAATTAAACCATAAATTATCAACAATTACAAATTTCTGTAGTATAAACTGTGGAAAACATGAATTAGAAGGTACTAATGATGTCAGAATAAAACTTAGAGAATTGTCTCAATGTTGGCAGCATTATTGTGTTAAGAAGGTACTTTGATCTTTGAAAGAAAATTTATTCATCATTATATGTCACACCAATATTAATTCTATAGATTCATGATTTTTAAGGATTGAAATTTCGTGCTTTACAGTGAAATATTTTGAGTATTTGATTAAGCAATCATAAATTAGCCATTAAATGATTAGTCTAAGGGGATTTAAGAAATCAAACAACCAAATAAATATTCCACACCATAAAGAACAGACACTGCCACCCGACCCAGAACTGGATCAGATGATTGGGAAGGTTATTCCTCCCCAACAAAAAAAATAAATCATTTTATTAATTATATGGTTTGTCTGCAAGCACACCCGCGAAGGCAACACCATTTCTAATCCCTTAAATTACAATACATTTAGCCATAAAATTGCCTGCATAAGGCAAAAGATTGTAAGCTTGCCGCCATGGCTATGTGTGTTCCTGCAAATTCCATTGTTCCTTTCAACAATAATGTCGAGAAATCTGCACATACGTTAAGATCAATAGTACCATTTACACAATCAATAGTACCTTTCCCTCATCCAAGGTAGGTAATTGCTCCTTCAAGAATTCCATTTTAACATAAACTAATAATAGAAACTATAACCTTTTATAGCAAAACACTTGTAAAGAGGAAATTTATTATTTATAATGTAAGACATTTTTTTCTACTTCTATTATATAACAATTATTATAATCAAAATATTTAATTTACGATGAGAAGAAGTCCATTGAGATGGCTCAATAGATTCACTCTTTCAACACGTTTCATTATGTGACCTCCTTTTTTAGTCCAGCTAGGAAGCTATATTTAATCTTAGTACCACTGAGTTAGCTCAATTGATTCATTGTTTTAGCAGGTTCAGTAATTGATCTCTGGCTAGCTATTTTTCAATCCTAGTAGTTGTTGGCAGTTGGGTCAAAAATAGATTTTTTTGCAGTACAGAGGGTTTCACATTACATTAAAGGAATTTTAGTAAAGGCAAGTGGAAACAGAGATATGAATCTCGGGGCACAAGGTAAGCAAATAAAAATAATTAATGCTAAATTACAACAAAAAAGAAGTTCTCACTCCATGAAGATAGTAGTTCTAAAAGTACAGACAACATCCCACCCTCAATAAAACTAGATTTACAGAAGTGGAAGTGCCAACAACGAATATTAAATTATCATGAATGATGATACTGTTTGAATAGCTACTTAAGGATACTCTCCGCGGATACAACCCTCAATCCAGATACGAGGGATCCCATAAAGCTTTCTTGGATTAAAAAAATATGGAGAGATTTGTGTATGATAAGAAAAAAAATAAATCAACAACAGATACCACAGATAGCAAGACCTAGCCTGAACAACAATTTTAAAACCTCGTGATAAGAATGTATCACATATGCAAGCACCAACAGTAACGAGACTAGACGCCAAAAAATTTCAATGAGTGAATATAGATATGCGATGATGATATTATTGTTTACTGGGTGTAGAATAAAATAGCAGTAATAAAACTTGGCCACCAAAAATTACAATGAGTGAACAGGCTAGTGTGGCCCCAGGCTGGTGTAATTCCCAAGTAAAATTTAATCGCATAGAAGCCCCTGTCTGGGTGGTTTTTCAAGTATGTATGACTCGAATTCTGCAATTAAAATTCATCACATAAAAGATCCAATTCCTTTAATCCATAAATGTGTTGGGGGTATATATATTTGACCCAGATGATGAAAACTGTAGCAGATCCAATTCTGGATACGTGAATTGCCATATATATTCCAGAATAGGTTGCAGGCCGTATTGGCGCAATATTACAAATGATATGTCGCTTCATTTTCATTTCAACAATATAACATGATTAATTTCTTCTATAAATAAAAAAAAAACGTAAAGCATAAATACTTCAGATGTGTCCCACAAATAATCTTAGCAGCACGCATGATTCTAAACTCGAACACTTATTTTCTCAGAATTCCAAAACAAGTAAATCCCATGGTTTTCGATGAAGGTATTCAATATCTTGGTGTACGGTATGGCACTAAAATTTACAGAAAGACCAAATGAATATTTGAATATGAAATAGAACCTTGTAAATGATCAAACCAGAAATTGCATATGGGGTAGAGCCCCTGGATTTAACCTCATGAAATATGCAAAATAAAATCAGAAAGTTGTGCACACAG
The DNA here is from genome assembly GCA_000404065.3 of Pinus taeda. Lineage (NCBI taxonomy): Eukaryota > Viridiplantae > Streptophyta > Pinopsida > Pinales > Pinaceae > Pinus > Pinus taeda. Next base: position 162,438 of record APFE030411649.1, on the reverse strand, counting down.
AAATGTTGTGCTCATGTCTTCTACATGGATTAATAATGATTTCTTCTCAGATTTCATGGAGATTAGAATGATACATAAATTTGGTCTTCGTTGGTGACCACAGTGAGCATCTAGAGATGAATTCAGCCATCAAATCAAACAGAGGAATAACAGAAAATGCAAAGGTGAAAATGTTAATAAAATTGATGATACATTGGTCCATGGCTACGGAGTTCGTCCTGCATCTCATGGTGAAGGGTATGCTAGGCATGGTTAAAGAGGAGTGCACAATTGCCGAAGTGGATGCCTCTTAGGATATACCAAATTTGAACCAGATCCAAACCAATAAGTTTCACTACCAGTAGGTCACAACTTAATGCCCAAAACAAGTTTGTGCTAGGATAGTCACAAAGCCACAAATGATTCAACAAACAGAACGCAAGTACTTTCCAGAACTTGTGCCCATAACATGCTTCAGTGACAACACTTTTACTTTAAAAGATATGCAGAAGTTACAAAGTAATGAAAGTGGAAACAAAACAAACTGTGTGTTACATAAATAGACATGATTGAAAAACCGACTTCAAACAGCCCTATTTTATTAATCTGGATGATAGAGGGGTCCATTGCCCAAATGTTTACAGCCCGAAGTAATCACAGTTGATGAAAATAAGGAATATCTATATCTATATGCCAATTCCATTGCAAAATCCCCAAAATTTTAGAAACTCTCTCAATCTCATTAATATCAGAGGCATGGAGCTACTATTTTAGGAAAAAATAGATGGAAAATCAAATACCAAATAACTGGATACCTCCCTGCCTGCCTAATGGTCATCGCTATCTATATCATCCAACTTGTTAGACTTTTTGGGCTTCCGATAATTTTCTTCATAATGCTTGGCCATGAGGAGACCTGTATTGATGAGTTTCTGGATATTGGGGACGTTGTAATTCTGCACCACGTAGATCCCAAATGCAGTCCCTACGATGAAATGAAACCCGCTACGAATAATACCCATCATTCCCACCAAACGCAATACAAAGCAAAGCAAAGAAAAACATAAAGCAGGCAAGACGATTATTTCTAAGGATGACTATGTCTGCTTTGACCGTGCGAATCAACCCATGGAGGCCACTGTTTTTATTGAATTTAAAAAGGGTTTGGTTTCTTTTTTTGCCCCAAGTTTTCTCCCAGATTGGATTGAATCATCTATGCCTAACGATTGAAAAAGAAAGTCTCTTTTCTTTTCATTTCACCCTCATGTTGTCTTGGATTGGATTCGAATAGTCTATTAGCGCAATGAGGTTCCGGTGTTGATGGTTATGGTTCTAGCTCATCACGTATTGGGGAAATTGAGAAAATGAGAACTAATATTGGTGCACAGATTAAAATTCTACCAAAGGAATAGCTGCCCTCTTGCGCCCTGGCTACTGATGAGCTTGTTGTTGTTTTGAACCCTTTTTATAACCTAGAATGCATTTGTATTTGTGAACGGGCATGTCGGCCCCTACTTTGAAAGACTCCAACCGAAATATCTTCGAAACAAAAGTAAAAAAAGTGTAACTCTTTTTATAAGCTATTAATAAACCTTTATAAAGTTTTTAGAAACCTTCGATTTCAAAACTTCAAAAAAAAACGAGCACAAGTATGGTCTTTAATTTTAAGATATAAAAAATATCTTTTGAACTTTTCCACAAATCTTCATAAACGTCTATAAAACCTTTAACCTCTCTTAGACTTATAATAGAGACCTTTCCCAAAAAGAAAATCTTACGCTTTAGTGACTAATATTTCTGAGTGAAGTTAGAATGATTTTCTTAATTACACGAAATGGCAACCATAGTGGTTCTGGGGTCAATCCCCGCCTGCACTATTTATATTTTTGTTTGTTTGTTTTGCCAACAAAGAACCAACTGACGTACACCAGTGACCATTTCTACTTATTTTAAGTTGCTTATAACGGCTTAGAAATATGGCATGTAGCTAGATTATTTTTTTTTGTTTTAAATTAATATTTTCCAAACATCTTATGAAGTTATTAATGTTTGAATTGCTAGAAAAATATTATAATGCGTGTGATTTTCTATATTCTTACTTTCAGATTTCAGATAATTTCGTTAAAAGAATGCTAACGTTTCAGGCCCAAGCAAAGAATAAGCGAGGGATGAAGAATAATACTTTGCCGCGACGAGATTGAGGCTTAGAAAAATTAGAAACCATATTTTGGTTAAATTTGCAGAAGCCATTAAAAATATTAGTATATCGACATTTCGAAATCGACCATCGACTGAAAGATCAATTATAAAACCCTCCAGGCATCATTCACAAAATGCAATACTTTATGAAGAATGACAAGGAACCCTGTGAATTTAAAATGGAAAATGTCGGAAAACTTCTAAATGGCTTCACAATAACAGTGCTTAAAACAAAATTTAATATATGTTTCTGGACAAAGATTTAAATTAACAATTTTCTAGAGGGTCTATCAGCTTGGTAAAAAAAAAAAACAAAGGTTATTATGGCAACCAAAACATATAAATTTATGATAAACGAGCTTTATCTGATGTCTATCATAAAAATACACACCACTTAGTTTGTGGTAGAGCCTGCAAACAATTGTTAGAAATCGCTAACAAATTAATGAGAACAAATTAGAATTGTGGAAATCTAGAAACCCCGATTCCAAAGTTCAGTTGCCGTGGAAATTATTCGTAGGAAAGTAAGCATCCTGTAACTTTCAAAAACAAGTCAAGTTAAATATTACAACAAAATAAATAAAATAAATAAAATTAGATGCCCATAGGTCCTAAGAGTTGAGCCTTGCTCTGATACCATATGTAGCAGTCCAAAAATGAATATCTAATTAACTTTTCTAATTAACATTAAATTTAAATCATAGTGACATTTACCTAGCCAAATAAACATGTAATTAAATTCAACTATGAATAGTGCTTACCTGTGGTAGAAGTAGGCTTATCACAACAAGGTTTTGGGGACGACTCTCCACCCAACCATAGGCTCAATTGTGCAAGGATTTGCTACAACTGGCCACCCCCGAGCCCTCAATCAACGTACTACTACCAGTGGCTCCCATGTCTTAGAAGACCATTCTCCCAAGAGAATGAAAGATTGAATCTCGGAAAGATGGAATGCCTCCCATCCTCCTCACCATCTATTAAATAGAACAAACATTGGAAGGGGAACCACATGCACACACTCCATGTGTCTACATGCAACTTTCTTTCGATTTTTAGCTTTCTTGTTTTATTTCTTTACTTTTCTTTTGATTTTTAGCTTTCTTGTTTTATTTCCTTCTTTTTGATAGTTTTCTTGTTTTATTTCTATTTATTCTTATTTAAAGTTTTAGTATGGTTATTACTATTTTTATTTTTATTATTTTTATTTCTTCTTTGTATATATTTTTGATATCATTTATTATTAACATTTATGATTTATTATTTTTTATTGTTTTATTATTTTTTATTCAGTGATTTATTTATTATTACTTATTATTCTATATTAATAATATTATTTTTGTATTATTATATATTTTTATTTATTATTATTATAATTATCATATTATTATTTATTATTTATTGTTGAGGGGAGGGATATTACAAATCCTCAATTCTTCCCTCAAAAATTATTTGTTGTTGAACCTCTTGCATCTCTACCTCCAACTCTTGTTTTACTTAAGGATCTTGACTTTTGTTGAAAATTAGCCACATTTTTGGATATTGGACTTGAATCTCGTCCCACTTATCCTTTTCCTTTTCAAGGAAGGATAGATATTTAAGCTAGAAACTCTCAAATATGAAAGGCCTATTTTTAGGGGTATATTTGATATTTATTTCTAAACATATTGGCCAATGATCCAAACTTGTACAAGGAAGAATAAATGCTTCTAGAGAGACATCCACTTCTAACAAATATTATGAGACTAAAAGTCTTTTGAGACATGAGGCTATTTGTTTCTTACCTATGTGGTGCTTGTTTCGAGTTAATATTCCATTAAGTATTTCCATGTCTGCTAGCTTCAATTGTTGCATCAACTATTTGAACTACTGGGAGTTTATAACCAAGTAGTGAATACCTCCCTTTTCTACCCCTAGTGATTTCACCATGTTGAAGTCTCCACCTAGAATCCATAGCTTATCTTGGTGAAGTTCTCTAATGCTAGCCAAGTTTCTAAGAAATCCTGCATGTTCATTCACCTATTTGGCCCAAATACTCTTGATCCTAGGTTGTGTAATCTATCGAATATTATCCCTCATGTAGCCATTCAATCCATAAATTCCATTAGATAGTCAATCCCCCTAATTTCCTTGAATCATCTAGTGTTATAGTTTGATATCCTCTCAAAAATGGAGAGGTTATTGAGCTTATTTTATCACCGTTGCATTTTTTTCTCTTATAACATTACTATTTTACGGAGTTCCTTATTAATTATATCCATTACAAGCCTTTCTTTTCCTTGAAAATTAAGGCCTTTATATTCCACAAAAATATCTTCATTAGGAAGGATGTTGTGCAGAGGAAAACACCTTTGTTAAAAAAGTCACTTATTTAGAATTTGCAAGCACATTCTCCATCTCTTTTATTAACACTTTTTTTTTTTTTTTCCTTCTCCTCTTTTTGTCATCCTTGTCAATGAATATTTGTGTTTGGATGCTAAGAATTCTTGGGGATGAGCTTGCTCCCTTCAAATTCACATTCATTTTATTTTTTATATGCATATATGTCTATCTAAACATTTTTTTTTATAATATGGTAGTTTTCCTGGGTCCTTACATGTCTATTCGTCAATGAGGTCTGAGAGTGTGATTTCATCCATTATCATGTCCTCTAGCCCATCAACATTACTTATTCTTTGTATGTCTAGAATATCAATTTCCTTTATTGACACATTATTTGTGGATTCTTCTTGCACTTTTCTCTTATGATCTTCCACCTATGCTTTTCCATTTCCCTTCTCTTGATTTGTTTCTTTAGGATATATCAAAATCTAGAATTTCTTTCTCTTCTCTAGTTAATGCCTCATAATGGTTTTTGGATTGAAGGGGCTCCTCTAGTGTTGTTTCATTTTGTGCTCAAGGGTTTTTTCAATGAGGTTGGACTTTCTGAAAATGTTAATTATCCAATTTCTATTTTTTTTTCCTCTACGAGATTCAAGGGAAAATCCCTAAAAAAATGGCCATATTCATGGCAACTACAAAATCTTAATGGTACATGCTTATAATCCAAAGGTCATTTCCAAAATTTATCATGGTAAGAGATTTCACTTGATTCTAATAGTGGTTGGGGGATATTCATATACAAACATATCCTCACATATGATTTGTAGCATCCTTGTGTGGTTTCTTTAGATATTTTCACAAAGTCTTTGATTGTGTTCCCAATACCTTCTAATATTTTCTTCTTGCAAAATTGTTTTAGCAGAGAAAATATGCAAACCCAAATTAGGGTCACCAGGAATTATTTTCCTTTTCTAGGTTGTACCTTTCTTTCCCAAATTTCATGAATAACCCCACAATATTAAACAAATATGGACCATTCTCAAATAAATTTTTTTTTTCTTCCAAATTTGCAAAAATCACCATTAAAAAGCATTTTTCTCTCAGCTCGAGATCAATGTGTCCCTTTATCTGCCATTTTTGCTAGATCAAACCAACCAATACTCTCTCCGTTGACCAAATGATGATGAAATTGCATATTAAATCATGATCCTTCATATGTTGGATGAAATCTCAATTTTGTCCAATTTTAATCATATTTTATATCCTTCTCTACCTTAGGGAGGCATCTCCATGGTTTTTCCAGTTCAACCATAGTGGAGGATCATCCTTGTTTCTATTTACATGACTTGGCCATGGAGTTGATCGATGGGGTTCTTGCATCTGATGGCTTGAACTAGAACCTCCATCCCATATGTACAAATTTTTGGAGGAGTGGTTTTAATCCCCAAACCACTCCACACACACCCCTCCCCCACCGAGGCACTTTTTGTGACTACTCTCACACCACACCAGATGGGTTAGGTTCCAAACCAATGAAATTGTAGCATGAAGAAAATTACTTATGTGCAACAACATATTTGGGCCCTGTAAAAAACCCTAGCAGAGCTCAACTTGAAAGAAGATATTTGCAATACAACGTGGACAAATATTTTACATTCCACACCTCTCTTTTTCTTAAAATAATATTTTCAAATTTACACTTGATTTAATCACCACATATTAGTAATGCATTTATATATGAAAATAAAATATAAAATATAAGAAGCCACATATGTATGAAAATAGACATACAAGGATATAAATACATCATTGAAAAATAGCCATGTAGGTAGATAGGTATGTAGTATGAGACATAGAGATAGAAGCATATTGAGATACATGGAAATTAGCATGTTTTAGACATCCAAGGTTTGTTGAAGACTCCCATTATATGAAAAAAATCTAACAAGGAGTAACTAAGAGTTGGGTGGAATCATTCCAAGTGAAAATGTGTGGATTCCTTGAATTATTTATAGAAGTTGCAACAAAAAGTGATTTTTCTTTTTGAAGAGTTTCAAATGGGATAGAGAAAAACGGGATGATTATATTAGAGTGTGAAGTAGTAATATTGATTATTTGAAGGATGCAACAAATGAGATGAAAAAATGATTAAGTAGTGAAAATAGTAGAAGTCGAATAACTAATTTACACATGATATACTTAAAGATAAGATTCAACCTCACAAGAACAATGATATGTTTATTGTCAGGAGTCTAATGTAGTGGTACCCCCTATCTAAACAAATACACCCCTTGAGTGGCATAGAAAAGCGTTGATCTGTTAGATCAAGACTTTATGAAAGATAACAAATGATAAGGAATTTATGGAGCAATATTTAACATGTGGACAAGATGAAATACATGAGGGAAATTGCATGAAGTATTCATAATGAAGATAGGTATGTCATGAACAAGTAGAATGGCATTACTATTGGTAGAATATTTATTTAATGTTTAAGGAGGTTAAAGAAATAAGGTTGATGTATGTAGCACTAGTAATAATGTGTGACAATAGATCACTAAGGTATCTATGCTAAGGTGGATTACTTAGGGTAAGATAAAAACACCATGTAAAATATAGAAATAAAAACATACCTCAATCTTAGTAGTGGATAATTAAATCCTAATGGCCCTTATGATTCATGGATATCACAATAATTTGTAGTACACAAGCTTATGAATGACTCATCGAATACTAGTGGTTATAAGGATTCATGGACATATCTAAGATTGCTAAAACACAAGATTATGAATGAAAATTTGAATAGGATTCATGGAAATATGTAGAGTAGCTAGTACATAAAGTTAAGGATGACACAAGCTTGCAAATGACAATTGAATCATAAAGGCCTCTATGATCATTTTATATCTTAGAAAAATATCACACGCGATATTAAGGATGACTCATTGACTCCTAAGGGCTGCTAGGATCATGGAATATAGGATTATAGCTCAAGCTTATTTAATATATAAACATACTACAAACTAGGATAACTCAAACTTATGTATAACTCACTTATTTCTTGTAGACAATGGGATTCATGAACATCTAAAGGATTTCAAGTGTACAATCTTATAGATTTAAAATTTAATTCAAATTGTTGTTAAAATTTTTAGGTATATCAAAAATTTCTATTACACAATATCAAATATGGATCACTAAACATTAGTTAGCATTCAAGGACATAAATTAATTTATCAACTAAAAAGATATATTAATATTATTTAATATAAAATATTTATTACAATCATGTTAACCTAAATATTAAGGATCTTTTATATAACCCTAATGAGTCATCAAAGATTTCTAATACACAAGCTTGCAAATGTCAAGTAAAATCTAAGCCACCAATAGATTTATAGGCATATAAAGTCATAAATCAAATCGTAAGATATCTCAAGCTCATATCATACATAAAGTAACTAAAATAGACTCACGTTGATAGTATCTATGAACATCTAAAAAATAATTAAAGATAAAGAATAAAAATAAAAACATTAATAACTATTAGAATCCATGACCACCTCAACAATAAATCATTGAGTCTTAGTATTTGGTAGGAATAATGGATATATCGATAATATATCAATTACAACTCAAATTCATACACAACCTTATTACAACGAAAAAGAAATTGAGGATTGAGTATTTCTCACTAAATCCTACCACTTAATAGGATTTAGTGAACCATATTTGAGCTCGTGAGTGAGCCATCTAACATAATGATAGATGAATTATGTAAAATGAAAAATTATTACCAGGAAAAACAATAGAGCGATGAACATGCAATTATGATTTAAAATATAATTGAAGCTCATTTAATACACATTAATACTACAAAATTAAAGAAGCTCGAGATTAAGGTGTCACTAGGATTCAAGAGCATGTGCATTCATATAACTTGAGCACCAAGGATATAACATTATAAAATGGACTACTTATGGTTTCAGCTTTCATAGAGACAATACATAATCCTATTAGAGATGGATAATCAAACAACCATGATATGGATATATTTAAAATATATAATTTTTACATAGATATTGAAGTTAAGGAAAACATTAAAGATATAATATTTACCCTATAATTTATAGAGTAAACTAATGGTTTTAATGTCCATGTTAATGTGGATAAATTATTTAATTTTTTCATAGAAAAGTACATGAATTTGGTGAAGAAATCGTTATTAAAAAAAAATTATTAGATAAAATTTTCTAATTTTTTTAATGTCATATAATACATTTATTCTATTACAATTAAGTTTTTATATGAATGTTTATCATTTTAGTCTTACATGTGCATATTTTAATGGAAAATATCAATATATGTTTGGACACCCATGGACATTGCTTGAATAATATTATGAAATAGTAAAATTTCAAAAGTACATGAACGAAATTCCGAATTAAAAGGCTAATGAGAACATATTGTATTTATGAATTTACCCATAAATAGTGATGTGCAATAAATCTTTATAGCACATTAAGTTAGGCAAACTATCATTACAGTAATGTCAAAATAACATAAAGTGGTAGGAATCTGATTCAATCCATTTTTTTGTATGGAAAATAGCTTCATAACCATTTATAAAATTTTAACAAATTAGACAAAAAATTACTTAAAAATAAGGCAAGTGCATTGTTAGGTTGAATCATCATAAAAAAAAAATCTAGTTAAGTTCTCTCACTAGAACTTACCTTGTCCTAAATAATTTGTGTGTTTCCTTGTAAAGCAAGATTGACATCTCTAATGCCAAACTATATATGGTATTAACATTGACTAGCTTGTAATAACGTTGAAATAGAAGGTCAAACCAATTGTATATTATTTATTCATATCAATACTAATAATATCTACTCATTTATATTTAAACGTCATAATTTCATTTTGCTCACTTCGTAATGATCTAATCATTTTTCAAATTTTTCTCTTTTATGTGTAGTGTTTTCTTCTAGGATTATCGCATCCACAATTCTTTGTATCAACGTTTCAACTAGGCTTCACATTATAAAGTGAACCATTTTTTAGATCTATAATGTTCATTCAACATGGATACCATTCCCTTACTTATAATATAATTGGTATCGATGAAAGGGAATAATACAAGGATTACCAAACCTCCCAAAGTTCTAAATCCAGGAGACTATGGTTTTCATAACATTGCAACACTCATATCTTTGTATATTTTAAAACAATTTGAAGTTCTGAATTTAAGAAATGTTCTCAATGAGTTTTTGATAATCTGAGAATTACTCATTCTTAACGTAGATCCTTTGCAAAATAAAATAAAAAATTCATAAATCTAAAAGGAACATGTTATCGCAAGCTATATACAAAACTCTTGATGTAACAACACATCATAAATAATATATGATATTATGGTAAGAAACAAAGAAAATCTACTTTAAGATATATATTTATATCAATTTAATTAAAGGATACATCTTTTTTTCATAGATTAAAGAGTGACCATTTCACCTGAAAAAAATGTTTTTTTCGATATGATTTTGATAAAATCGAGTAGAATGTTTTTGAAATATAGGTTACAACTATAATGTTTCAGAATTTTAGGTGCTCCAACGGTTTTTTGAAGGCTTTGAATATATTTTCACCATTAAAAACATGATTCAAAAACTCCTAGTTTTAGATTTTTTGAAAATAAATAATATAAAAAAAAATCATATTCCTATGAAAAGATCATCATTTAGTCTTAAATCTATTATTTCTCTCTACTGAAATTATATTAAAAAGAAATTATTCATATAGAAACCTAATTAGAAGTACAATCATTTACATTCATAGAAAGAAAAATACAAAACTCTTTCTAGTACAATAAAAATATAGAAAACTTAAATTTAAAATACATTTCTCACTAATATCAGATTATATGGTTCATGAAATAAAATATAAAATATTAATGTATTAATATTTAAAAGAAAAAATGATTATATACATAGCTATCATGTCATAGATTTTAATATAAAATGTAATCATTAAACATATATAATGAATTTATTCTCCATAGCGAGTTGTAACAATATTTACACTTAGAAACATCTTACAATGGAATATACCAAATCTTTAAATGGTCTTCATCACATCAAATATTATTAGTTAAAACCATAGACCATTCAATATCATAGGCTTAAAAACTATCTGTCACAAAATAAACTATCACATGGAGTGTCTAAATTGAATAAGTCTACCACAATCATGACCATGTTTCACGGATAGAAAATAATGAAATATATTTTGACAATGTTTCAATGATAGAAAATAATGAAATAAATTAATAACTCAAAACTCAAAATTTAGAAATATATATTTATTCCTTTCAAAATTACAAGTAAATTATATATAGATAAAGTTATTGTTAGTTACATCATCATTGTAGTTACACACAAGTTTCCATATGCGTCTGCTTTGACAACTGCGATAGTTGTTGAAAGTTATTTGATGTTTGACAATTAAGTTTGGCGGTTCAAGAAAATGCCTACATTCTTTGGTACATAATATATAGAAAGAAAATGAATACTAGATTCCTAAGTGAGAGACACACTATACATCTCCAGAGCTCTCCTCTCCTCCTACAACGCATAAGCCAAAATGTATTCCCGTAAAGAGAAATCTACTTGCAAGTCTTCTCCAAGGATTTTGCATTCTTTTCAACTCTGGTGTGTTGTTTCTCTTTAGATCAAATATTTCTCAATATCAATAACCAACCTATGAAGAAGAAACTTAAAACTCACTCTCTCACAATTTTTCCAAATAACTTAAACGAAAACAATTTTTCCAATCAAACCTCAATCTGATTTTTCAAACCAAAATTAAATCAGATTCATGAGAAAATATCATAAAAATTTATAATCATCTATAAAATCTTTAATTACATATAAAAAATTTATAAGAGGCTCAATGTCAACAAAACCTTATAATGGCCTTTTTAGTCACAAATTTGACTATGCAATTCCACTTGAGAGATTGTGATTTCTTATTATATAAATGAACTTTTAAATATATAAATAAATTTGGTATTTAAAAAATCTTATATTTCTTAAACTTTATAAATTAAATTACTAAAAATTATAATTCTTACCTATCTCTATTAAATTTTGGCCAAATTAACTATAAGAAAATACAAAAAAAAATTATTAATATATAATTTCATATCTTATTTTATAATTTTTTTATCACTATAAATATAAAAAAGGTGGAAGAATAAAGCATCTTAATTAATATCACTTCTTCTTTTTTTAACCATTTCTAACAATAACACTAACACTAAAAGTACTAAGGTAATGAATTGTAATGGGTTTATATTATATTAATATATAATTTCATATCTTATTTTAAATTTTTATCGATAGAAATATAAACAAGATAGGCTGCATGGCAGCTAGTCCCTGCCTAGCTGGTCCAGCCACCAGCAGCCCCCTGTATTCCATGGTTTGAGAGCCACATAGCTATCAGCATCTCTTGAACAAGTAGTAGCATATCCATATCGAGATTCAGATGCACCAGTACCAAAGTAAGCATCCGAGTAGTAACCAACGATGGGGAATACGGTAGGAGTTGGAGTTGACCCGTAACTTGACCTCTAAACACCAACATGATGAGCAAAGGCGTGGGCAATGACAGAGGCACCGGTCGAGGAACTAGATTCATAGTCACCTTGCTACGCGTACCTTCCAGTTCGAGATGGAGATCTTGTTGTTCACAGCTAGTCCCTGCCTAGCTGGTCCAGCCACCAGCAGCCAGAAAGCCATCTTTGCTGCCCCTATATTCGGTGGTTTGAGAGCCACATAGCTATCAGCATCTCTTGAACAAGTAGTAGTAGATCCATATCGAGATTTAGATGCACCAGTACCAAAGTGAGCATCCCAGTAGTAACAGGAATTGGAGTTGACCCGTAACCTGACCTCTAAACACAAACATGATGAGCAAAGGAATGGGCAATGATGGAGGCACTGGTCGAGGAACCAGATTCATAGTCACCTTGCTACGCGTACCTTCTAGTTCGAGATCGAGATCTTGTTGTTCCACCATTTGCAATAGGAGTATGATGAAGCGATAGGGACCAACTAGCTTGATATATGGGTATATTATATATGGATATATGGTTCCACTGATAGCCAACTCGTTGAAGAAGCAGCGTATCCGGGTCGCAGAGAAAGATAGAGAGGGGGTTACAGATTGATAGCTAAAAACAGGTTACCAAGTTCCAAGAGCAGGGTCATTAGTCTCTATAGCCGCAGTTCGAGACCTCTATAAATCTTTTACATAAAGTTTAAAATACTCGCCCATTAAAAAGCTAGTGGACCCAATTTTGTTGCCTCCCACAAAATTTTAAACATCAAAAATCCCTGCGTATGTTTTGCTAAAAAGTATACGTATTCTAGATATTGAAAGAATTTACTGAAGTTTTTCCTCGGGATTGCATTTTATTTATAGGAGTTGTAATCATGTTTAAGATTTTTGTCCGTGATTTTCAGCCATATTTCAATATTTGTTGGGAGAAAGGCTGAACAGTGAGAAGAGTAAGAATGACTTTGAGATGTAATTTAACATATTTGTTCTAAAAAAGAGATCTAATTGGAAGAAAGTTGTTTGAGTTGTTAAACCTATCAATTGATTAGGTAGTCGACTTTGTCGATGCCAAGCCCAATCGACTCACCATTAAAGAAAAATTACGTAATTAAGAATTACTTTACCAAGAATTCTTAAAAAGCCTAGACTTTCAGGAATTTTGGGTTAATAGTTGATGGTTTCTTAAAGATATTCACTCTAAATAAATGAGGATGCAGGTATTCATATAAATATTTTTCGATATGAATTTATTTTATATCTCTATATCATTTATATATCTTCAATATAAACATTAACTACTATACAACAAAGTGAATAAAGCATGTCATTAATCCTTAGACAAAGGGTCAACGAATTTCATAAGCCCCAATGCTGCACAGATGGTGACACAACGGCTTTCATTATTGGATCTCCTTCATTAGGGAATGATTTCGAGAACGGTCCACATTTTATGAAATTAAAAGTAATGATGAACATTTTTTTCCTCATTATATCTTCATTAGGGATTAGGGATTGATTTGGAAAGTGCCCCAATATTTGTGAAAATAAGTACAGTGACGAATAAAATTGTAAACCAATCATTGTTGAAAATGTGTAATCAGCGCTGTGAATCTCCTGTATCAAGATGAAACCGTAAGCAATTTTTTTTATAAGTTAGAGGAACTTGGTCGAATGGGCTTATACATTACCACCAGCTCAAGCATATCGCATGAGCGAAAAGTGGCGCAGGACAACCGTGTCGTGGCGTCGAATGCTCCCCCGTCGTCGGTTCCGCCTGCAGGCCAGCCTAAGTCATCATCTTCTTCGTCGTCCTTCTCTAGACGCAACAGCACAGGGTCACCTCGCAATGGCAAGACCTCATCCAATTTCCAAAGGGAGTTGCAAGTTCCTGGTATAGCTACTGCGATTGTTATAGGGAAGAGTGGCAGAACTATTCGGAGCGCGGTCACTCTGAGAAGGCCGTGCAACTGCTTTTCCACCTTCTACTTCGGCTGGTCCATTTTCTTGCCACGATACTCTCTGCGCCTCTGCGTATTTCGCCGACTTCAAAATACGCAGGTAGCAACATTGAAGCTGAAGAATAGCATAAACGAAATGGAAGGCAAAAACTATGAGGTGTTGCTCTCAACGTTTTCATCTCTTAACACTTTTTGCAATTTTTTTCTAATTCTTGGTCATATAGGTCTTACAGGCTCTCTCATGGCTGAAAATAAAGAGTCTGTTTCTGTTCTTGATAAACAAAATAATTCTGGTGTCTGCAATAAGCCTGTACGCAAGGTACTAATAAGGGGCTTCACATATTGTATGAATATTTACTCGTTTCATGTGCTTTCCCTTCTTACAACGTGTCTAAAAAAATTGCAGGTTGAGTGAACCAGATAAGTCATAATAAAATTAGGGATAAATCGAAATCTACAGTAAAATGAAGCATGCCTCACTTCTAGCTATAAATGGTAGAAAACTATTCGGAGCGCGGTCTCTTTGAGAAGGCCGTGCAACTGCTTTTCCACCTTCTACTTCGGCTGGTCCATTTTCTTGCCACGATCCTCTCTGCGCCTCTACATATTTCGCCGACTTCAAAATACGCAGGTAGAAACATTGAAGCTGAAGAATAGCATAAACGAAATGGAAGGAAAAAACTATGAGGTGCTGCTCTCAACGTTTTCATCTCTTAACACTTTTTGAAATTTTTTTCTAATTCTTGGTCATATAGGTCTTACAGCCTCTCTCGTGCCTGAAAATAAAGAGATTCTTATGAAACACCGTGTAATTGACGAGGCACCAAACAAGAAGTTGAAAAATATATATCCACTCTCATAAATCTAATTAGCTTATATTATTAAAGCAATGTATATTAACTAATATATATTTGTCTGCAATGAACCTGAAATAGTATTATGACTATAATGTATCAAGTAAACCAGAGACAAAATTATAGTTAATATAGACTCTCAGGATTGTAGTCTAGATAGTCGACACTGTTTCTGTTCTTGATAAACAAAATAATTCTGGTGTTTGCAATAAGCCTGTACGCAAGGTACTAATAAGGGGCTTCACATATTGTATGAATATTTACTTGTTTCATGTGCTTTCCCTTCTTACAACGTGTCTAAAAAAATTGCAGGTTGAGTGAACCAGATAAGTCATAATAAAATTAGGGATAAATCGATTACTATAGTCCCTGCCAGCCCGAAGGGCAGGGACTAAAAAGAAGGTGGAAGAATTTTATATATATGTCTGTTTTTAAATCATAGGAATTCTTAATTTTTAATTTGTTTGTTATTGTGCTTCAATCATAGGAATTTTTTGCGACTTTTAAATGCTGAAAGTTTAAAATTGCCATATTGAACCGTTGAGACTAGCTAATTCTTCTAGACTCCAGTCGCACATTTTATGTATAAAAAAGGACCTAATAGTTCTATGTCTGAAAAAATTATAAAAAAGGACCTAATAGTTATATGTCCGAAAAGAAATGTTGACTAAAGATATTTTTGATGTGATATATATTTTGTTGTAATGAAGGAAAGGTTTAGAAAGTATATTGTTTTGCAAGGAGATAATTTTCACATAATAATTTTTTTTTCCAACAATTGAAAGCTTAAAGCAATGTAATATGGATTTAAGACATTTGTGGTTTATATCATGTAATTTAGTAACCGGAGAACCCACAGTGAACACCATTTTTCGTCGACGTTTCAAATCCCAACAGGGATCCATCATTAGAACATTCTTGAATGATGATAGTAGAAGAGCTAGAATGAGGGTATTAAATAGTTTTCAATAGTTTGAAGTGAGAAGTTTTGATTAAAATAGCCGACATCCATTGAAATATTCTCACTTCAAATTATTGAAAACTATTTAATACCCTCATTCTAGCTCTTTTACTATCATCATTCAAGAATGTCCTGATGATGGATCCCTGTTGGGATTTGAAAAGTTGAGGAAAAATGGTTTTTACTGTGGGTTCTCTAGTTACTAAATAGAAGCAATATAATATGTTGCATCCAAAAAAGTGTGTAATTTTGTAGTGGTGGAAAAAAAAGCATTTTAGATTGAGATCTTGAAAGTTTTAATCAATGTAATATTTCATTGTTGAAGAAATTTCTCTTTTTTAGGATGAAGGATATTTTAGGAAAATGTGGTTTTGCATTGAAACATGGTTTTCTATGATGTAATATGTCATGTGTCAAAGGAAATTTTGGAGCATTGTGATGTGTCATAAGGAAAGTCATTTTTTTACGATACACACTACTTTGTGATAAAGGAAAGTTTGGAACAATGTGATATGTCATGACAAGTTGTTTTTTTATGATACCCACTATATTGTAATGAAGTAAAGTTTCAAAGACTGTGATATTTCATAGGAAATTAAACTTTGACATTATGGGATATGTTGCCACAAATAGAATTTTTGTAGGTTTTAACCCTATATAGAAATTACCTGCAGATAAATTCTAATAATAGAAAATAAACAATAACGAGAACATAAAACATAAAATAAATATACACAGATATTTTCCCCTAGATCCCAAAACCGTGACTACCAAATTTATTATTCATTATGTTCCTTTGAATGTTATAATACATATGTATACATGTTGAAGCATTCATAAACCCAAATCCATTAACCTTGGATTAGAACATAACCATAGTTCCCTTGACTAGATATACAAAATAACATGGGAAAAAAACCATCATGCCCAAAACCATGTGAAAATCCCATGCAAATAACCATAGAGGGGATAATCGCACCCCACACGTGCTATTAGTCGTGGAACAAATATAACACACGCCCAATAAATTTGAAGATATGTAATATGTCATGTTTAATTTTTTTATATGTGATCTGGTGCAAGCATGAATCGTTTTGGAAGACACAAAGAGAGAGTTAGGGATTGAGGGGATCCAACCCAAATCTAAATAAACAATTCACTTGGTTTGTAGTTTTTAAAACTCTCCTTGGAATCTCCCTCGTGTTCCTTTTTTTTGGAGCCACTTAGACTACCCCTTCCTCTAGCCTATGTTTTCTAAGTATTGTGTCGATACAAAATCCCCATCCACAAAGAGAGAGTTATAGATTGAGGATATCCAACCCAAATCTAAATATAAAAAATCATTTGGTTTGTACTTTTCAAAACCGTTTTTGGAAGCTCCCTGGTGTTCATTTTGTTTTGAACCACTTGGATACCTTTTCCTCTAGCCTTTATTTTGTAATTATTATGCCTATATACAAGCCTCATCCACCATTTTTGGTTTGAACAAAAATTGCTTCTATAGATGGCTCTGTAGACCCCCTCGATACTTGAGGAGTATGCCTAGATTTGTGGGAGAGATGCCTAGTTTTATTGTCATATTCCTAAGTTATGTGGTATACTCATATATACTCTACCTCTTCATTTTCCTTTTGTAATGCCATAATATCCACTAGTCCTCTCCATACCTTATAGGGTATTACTAGGAATTTATAAGGGTTTTAACGTCCTCCCATGTGTCATTGGAGGATCCATTTCCAACTTTAGGGTTTCTGTGTGGATTTCTCACAATGTCAAGACATGAACCTCTAGTATCAAACAAAGAAATGAATTTTATGTTCTTCCTCTATGTGGTGAACACTAAAATAAACCTTTAATTATTGCAACCAATAATTTAATTTCAAAGTGTCAATACCAGCTTAATATGGCTTGATGTCGGCCTTCACTTCCATCTTGAACATGGATTGTAAATGGTTCATAGCACAATAATTAGGTTGTACTTTTTGGGGTTCTTTCTTAGACTCCTTTCATTGTTCTTCTTCATCCCCCAATTTTCCCATTAAACTAACATCTAAGTTGGAACACCCATCTTCTTTGATTATAATATTGTTTGGTAAATATTTCATAAGGAAATGCATATTATAATTGAAATATGCAACCTACTCTTCCCACCTTCGAAATATCACCTCTACTAGATCCCAATGGTTATTAAAAAATAGATTCATGGGCCATGTCTAGGTCTTTATGACTTTAATCTAATACAAATATAGATCCCCTACAACTTCCCACAATGGTATCTAAAGAATCTAGCTCTCGTACCTATATGTTTTATAAAATGCCATTAATATTGCACTAGACAATTCATTACAATAGATATGCTAAAATTATATTAAATTTGGAAACCTATACTATGAGAGTTAGTTTTTCTTATATTTCTAGATTTATTAAACTACTATTTTTTTCTTGTGCATGCAATAATGTGAAAAGTATCAAATAGATAAAACAATCACTCACAAGCCACAATGGCACCAAGGTATGACTTGGGAAACCCTTTCAAGAGAAAACCTAATTGGAAGGTGAGGTCACTCTACTCTCTCTTTCTCTGAATTAAAATGGTGCAAAGAAAAAAGAGTGAGAATTGTGACTTGTAGGTTGTTACAAAAAAAAAAACCCCTTTGTTCTGTGCTCTCTCTATCTTAGCTATTATGCTCTACTTTAGAACAAAATGCACTATAATAGAATCAAACTCCTTTTCATCCTTGTGGCCTAGTTATGGCATAGCCTGATAGCCAAGCAATGGTTAAATTTGACCCATTCAACCCTTAAGATGAGTTACAACTTGACTCTTCTAGAGTCTTTTCCATATTTCACACTTAGTTAGCCTCTTTTCCATGAATAATGAGGGCTTACTTGACATCCTTTGGGCTATTTATAACATAGCCTAATAGCCAACTAGTGCTTAAATATGACCCATTCAACCTTGAAGATGAGTTATAACTCGACTCTTCTAAAGTCTTCACCATAGGTCCCACATGGATAGCCCCTTTTTCATGAATAATGGGGGCTTACTTGACATCCTATTGAATTATAGTGATTAGTCACAATAGGTCAACTTCCGAGAGGCATAACTTGTGTGTCCAAACTCTAATTAACATCATTATGCCATTGTTAGAAATTTATTAGAGTGTATAATAGTGCCATGAAATTCTTCTCTTAAGTGACAATGTCTTCTCCCCTAAAATCGTCATTTAAGGCTTCACATAGGCCCTGAAAGGTTTTTGACCCTAATTCTCCAAGTTGAGTCCCATACTAAAACTATTCTTGTAAGATTATTTCTCTAACTTTCCTCCTTGAAAGCATCGAAATATGTAAAAAAAAGTATAATGATCCAATCCAAATCACAAGGTTGAAGTAAAATCATGTGATCCAAAGTGCACTATAGACCAATAAGCATGTATTATATAGCTACTCCATGCCACTTAAGAGTGTGAAACTAGAAATTCAACAATGATTTGAATCTCTTGAATTGATATTTCATCTTTGATATATTGTTTTCTTGGAGAAAAGAAAATTTTCAATATTCCTTTATAGACTCAATTCATGATTATGTTTTCTTTTTCTTTGCTAGTTTGTTCGTGGCTTGTGGGAGTGGACTTTGTATACTACACCACAATTTATGGGTATTTAAGCATCAAAATCACCTAAGGATCACACTCAAAGTGTGTCATACAAACACTTAACATGGTTGGATTTTTTGTACCCATGAGGTTTCTGACCAACAACCTTTACACAAATTGTCCCTTAAGAGAACACCCCATTGCCGATTATTCTACATCTTATGGATTATTTCTCAATTATGTTGCAACATATATTTATTTTTATTCTTTACAAACACACACACACACACACATATTGTAAGATAGATAGATATTTATATTATTTCAACAACAACAAAAAAGAATATATAAGATGTAGCTAACGGCCTACCACTAGGGAAACCAGACTAGTAACACAAGTATGTTGCTTTAGGCCATATGACCAATGCAAAATTAATAACATATTTATACAATATAAAGAGATTGATATAATTAAGAAAATGGCTATGATATATAGCATTTTTCTAGTTTGGGCAGCGTTATTACTGCTAAAAGAATGAAAGAAATAAAAACTAACATCCTTAACATTCATGTTGTAGGAAAGTCCACCTATACACGATATGGACTAGTAGTATTCTCTTCAAAATTAGTGAAGTCTAGATAAAAAAAATTCTTGGCCGCGAGAGAAACTTTAGCTCCTAAAGTATTCAATTGGAGCTACAATGCACTAATGCTAATATGAATTTCTCATTGGGCTTCTTTTCTTTCAATAAACACCTTGCCCATTATTGTCTTAACATACCAATACAAATCAATAGTCTAGAAATATTTGGTTTGCTTGGTACAAGTGTTCCTTGTATTGAAAACCTAGCATCCCATGTGTTCTTCGACCTCTACACCAAAAATGAATTGGCTCTCAACCTGAGCCTCCTTCTATGCATTGTTAATTTCCCTACAAGCTAATGGAGGAGTGTTCTCCTAATACATTTCCATAGACATCTCGAATCCCAATTTAACCATTAAATAAGGTTGTTGCCTTCTACCCAATGGCTTCAGTGACCAAAGGAGGAGCGTAATCTTGGCATGATTAGAAGAGAAGGGAAGACTAGGAAAATGTTTCGAGGATAAACATAAACAAGAGATGAGAGGGCAAGGGGGGACAAGTTCAACCATCTACGAAGAATATACAATGGGTGTAGAATGAAGAGAAGATGGAGCAAGTCTCTAGAAGAGTAGAGAGGGACCTAGATATCTGTGAGAAGACAAGACATCTTCTATTGGCTCTCCCCTCAAGGAACAATTGCACCAAGAGAGATAATGATGCGGAACAACAAACAAAACAAGAAGAGAAAGGAAATGAAATGTCCTAAAAAACAAGAAAACATATGAGAAAGTTGTAGTCTTTAATGTTAACAAACTCGTAGCCCATAGTCATTCATTGCAATGGGGTTTCCCAAAGAAATCGAAATGGAATTATTCTTTAGAGCATAAGGAAGCAACCATATCTAAAAAAATGAACCAACCTAAATGTTGAGAGATTACCATAAAGATATGCATGTACCAACAAATTCATTAAACACCACAAGGGAAGTGGAAAGGAACAAGCCATCAACAAATGTGCACAGGTTGTAGAGGGAGACATCAATGATAAGAGATATTCTTTTAAATTATTTTTTTAAATAAATTAAATTAAAAAAGAAAAACTAATTTTTTATTATAATTTTTCTTTTAACATTGAAAATTAATAAATTACCAACCTTAATTAATAAAAAAATTAAAATGCCCTTGATAAGGTATACTTCCTTTCTCTATATACAATAAGAGGATTTTAACTAACTTTTAACTATTGCTGTAGTCTAACCAGAGTGTTTTTTTGCTCTAAAGATCATGGAAATTCTGGCTATATTTTGATAAAATTCGGTTCTAAATCCAAGTTAAAGTTGTCAAACTTCAATATTTTGGGTGCCCCAAAGTTTTTTTGATAGTGTTGAATCTATTTCCATCATCAAGAACATGATTCAAACACTGTAGTTGCAAGATTTTTTGAAATATTTTTGCCAGCAACTATTTGGCAAAATCATTTTGATCATTATTCATTCAAAATATTATCCTAAACTAAAAATCAAACACAGAAAAATGAATCTTTATTATATAATAATAAACAAATCACAATAAAATCTATTTAAAAAAAAATATTAAATTATTTTTAATTGGTGAAAAATCTATAAAATTAAAAAAAATATGTTAATGTGGTAAAGCCAACACCTATTCAAACCCCATTAAATCAAATATATATTTTAATTAAAAATAAAAAATAACCTTTATTAAATAATAATATACCCTTTTTAACATACAGAGCTATCAAAACTGTAACAACAACTATAACTAACATCCTTTTACATATGCAAAATTCTATATTCCATACCTAAGCAGCTATAACTACCCTGGTTACTGATTAAAAACTAAATTAGAATAAACTACTGATTAAAAACTAAATTAGAATAAACCAATTTTTAATAAAAATAATAGTATAATGAGATTCCCGAAAAAATATCTTCTCATTACAAATAATATAATTATAAATATAATTTATTCAAATTCCTCTCCTTGAATTCCAAGAACCATGGATGACGTTTAATCTTTTTGACCGTTTACGGGGACTTTCCGTTAATTCCGCGCATTTCAATGCCATTCAAAATTGTCTCCTCTCCTGGTTGCGTGTACACCGACCGACATCTAGGGCAATATTAACGTGCTCTCCGATCACGAGTACTGGATTGCAGCACTGAGAAGGTTCTAGACTTTTCTCTCTATTTAAAAGAACGAGTATAGGGTTGCTGTTATTGACATCATGACTCCATCAAATAAACCATCTACACTGCGGGTTCCTGTTAGTCCAATGGCCGATTTATTCTCTTCTGTAACAGGAAGTATGCCTCCTCATTTGCCCGCTATCACTTCTAAACCGGAGGCGCATCTGGTGCTCTCCTGTCCTCCCATACCACGCAAACCCAAATGGATTCCAGTAAGGTACCTGCAATTCCTCTCCAACGATTTTGCGTTCTTTCCAATTCTGATCAACGGTCGCTGTTCGGTTCACATCTTTCAAATATGACGAAGAAACCTAGAACGGGAGAAACCAGTCCTCCCAAAGTGCTGCGAAAGAAGAGAAGTGTAGATCTGATGAAGAATCCAATGTTGAGACCAAATCTTTGTGAGGTGACGTACATTACGTATGATTATTGGTGCCTAACGGTATATCAACTCTATGAAATTCCTTAGTGGTTACACTTACTACTTGTAGAGCCTTCTATTATTGCTTAGAAGTTTCGTTTCTAAGAACAGGAGATTTTCATTTTCCTCACGGTATAATTATATTGTGAAGTTTCGTTTCTAAGAACAGTAGATTTCTATTTTCCTTGAGTATAATACTGTGGAGATCAGTGTGCGAGATATTTGTATAGTCAGTGTCTTACAGATTGCAATGGAATAATAGTTTCCTGAGATTTAGAAACGTATGGAATATGTATGGAATATGCTGCAGTTTTATTAGTCCCACATTATAACTTCTGGACTCACGTGAAAGAAAGAAGAAATGGCTACAGTAATAAATCTGTCCCTACATTTTTCAAGTACATCATTCAAAATCACTTTTGGCCGAGATTTGTATAGTCATCATAACACCAGTTTCCAGCATATATGATTTGAATGCGTATATTTTATCTCAGTGGCGTCTTGGTTAAATGTTCTGTTATCTCAGTGGGATACTTAGAGTAATGAAAGCATTAAATGCGAAAAGCAATTCAAGATCGGGATATGTAATTGGTTAAATGTTGTGTTATCTCAGTGGGATACTTAGAGTAATGAAACCATAAATGCGAAAAGCAATTCAAGGTCGGGATATGTAATTGCTGTAGAAGTGGAGTTTCACAATGAAGCGTTAATGGGAATGATATTCCAAATGGAAAAGATATTTCACATAAATGAGCAAAATTGATAAAAGAAATATGTGTGTTCGGAGAGGGTTAAAGAAAGGATTATATGGACATTAGTGTTTTGATTTTTATCTATAAATACAGAGAAAAATTGATTAAGAGAAGGAATAAGGATTATATGGACATTATTGTTTTGATTGTTATTTATAAATGGAGAGAAAAATTGATTAAGAGAAGGAATATGTCAGTCTCTTCTGTCTTCGGAAAGGGTCTCTCAGAAAGGATTATAGGAGAATTAGTGTTTTGATTGTTATTTATGAATGCAGAGATTGTTATTTATGAATGCAGAGAAAAATTGATTAAAAGAAAGTTTAAGAAATGGTTATATGAACATTAAAATTTTGAATATAATTTAAAATTAATATAATTTAAAATTTTTGAATGATAATTATCAAAGTAGATCAAAATTTCATATAAAAATATGTTATTTTCTTGAAAGTAGGTTTTATAGAAATAGAAATTTTAGTTGAGTATGGTGAAATATATATTTAATAAAAAAAATTAAATAAGTAGATTGATTTTTGTTCAAAATTAAATAAAATTTTTAAGTTATTATCATATTTTATTGAAGAATTGAGACTTCTGTGATTTGTCATAGTTATAAGAAGAGCTTAGGCGTAAATCACATAAGAAAGACCTTTGTCGACGGTTTTGAACCAACTAGTGTGGTTCATCGTCATAAAAATTTAAATCTAAAATTTATTTTAGATATGAAAGTTATAATTGATATATACTTTTAAAATAAAAAATACACACATACTTAAGATAAGGATGTTAGACTTAAGGTGAAAATTGTAAAAATTGTTGTGTATACTATAAATATTGGGGGTATTGTTGAGGATATTATGGAAAATTGGCATGCCTCTATAAGTTGACTCTCTCCATCCTTGTTAGTAAGGTTGATTCAAGGTTTGCTATGGTATCCATATTTGTGAAGATGTAGGTATATTCCAATTACGTTGTGGACATTGTTAATAAGGATTACACTATTGTGTGGGGTTTTGAGAAATACATGTGTATCCTTGTTACCAAGGTCTCTTTAATGAAACATAAAAAAGCTATTCTATAGTTTCATTGTCTCCTTGAAAACCATATTTCAACCTTGGTAAAGATGGACAATTTTTTGTTCCATGATTTTCTCCACATATAGCATAAATTTCAACATTATTTAAAAGAAATTCAAATAAAAAGATTTGATAATGCTACATTTTCTTCTTTATGTTTGTTATTGGAATTTCAATGTGTGGTGTGTGTATCTATATATATATAATATATATATATTAAATCCAAGAATATTTGTTTAAAATTTTCCAACAAATTTCTAATTTAATCCCTACTTACCCCACTAGATGTTGACTCATTAACTCTAAAGGTAACATCCATATGTCAATTACTAGGATTTTCTTTGAGAAAAGTATTTGCACAATTCAAAATTTCTAGATAACTTAGTTGAGACACATCTCCCTGACCCATAAGATTCAGTAAATCTATACATTAATCTCTAATTCCTCAAAGTAAAAGAATTTTGAGAGTATCCAAAGTCAAAGTTTGTTGCTTCACCGTCTTGACATTATCATGAACTCTTTTAATTAATCTTCAAGCATCTCATACTCCATTTGTGACATTTAAAAATTCTCTTGTTGAAAATAATGATTTACACAATAATCCTTATATATATCAAGAAACAATTGGTGCATATTATCATTTTGATCGTATTTGTTCCTAATTTGATAAACCATCAGAAAGCTCGATCATTAGGATTGGATGGAAACAAATTTAGTTTTTGGGCATCAAGAAAGTAATCATAACTATGACATAATACTTCAAATTCAAAGAGAAAGGTTTTAGGACCTTCTGTTCCCATACCATGAAAGTCACATAGTATTGACGATAAAGTGTTTTTCATGTTGACACTACTTGTTGGGTCTTGAATAGGAAAACCAAATTATTCTTCAACATTTTCATCAATTACACACCCTCCTCTTTGTCTTGTCTCTCCTATTTCTCATGTTCCTCCATGTCCCTTGGTTTTAGTTGTATCTCTTAGTGGATGAAAGAGAATATTATAGTTCTTTAGTTAGATTGTCAATATATGGTAGCTCTAATTCTTCACCACTTAGTTCTTCTTTGATGAAACTAGAATATGACTTCTTGTTGTGGGCTATTTGTGACTTCCTCATATTTTTCTTCTTTAAACTTTCCTCTATGTGAAATATCCTCTAATCATCCTCTTCTTCCTACAAACAAAATGGAAATTGCAGATATGGATAATGTCACTCCAAACTGCACCATGAACTAAACTACATGGAGTGATTGGTGATCAAGTAGCTAGAGTAATTCTACCTCTAACAAATCTACCGATAGAAATTCTTTGCATATTAATGAATTATATTTACCATGACTTTATATAGGATCCATTTATTTTTTCCATATGCTTTAAACTAATTCCCTTTAATGCTTCCATGACAACAATGCCAAAAATCTAGGTAATTCAGTTGTTTTAAATAGAGGAGGAATTACCTGTTATAGAGTTTTATGAACCCTATAATAGGTCATTCCTCCTCTATTTAAAACTATCCTCACCTGTATGGATTCATTATTTAACAACTCAATTGTATTTAAATTCCTTAATTTCATTATCAACTAATATATGTTATCTTGTCAAGCATAAGCATTGTATGTGTAAGAATTATTATATGAAAACTAATAAACAACACTAATTAAAATTACCATAGATATTAATCTCACTTATGATTTGTAAATTACCTTTGTATCCCCAAATTACAACGTCCAACTATGCGCACAAATGCTAGTTTCTACAATTCTTATGAAAGTAATATTTTCAAGTGGAGGATCAAGTGTTAATTTCTTGTACCTTTAAGTTGCAACATAAAATTGGAAAGGAATCAATACTATGTGCACTTAAAATGGAATTATGATATCAAACCGTATAAACACCAATTGCAAACAAGATTAAAACTAAATCAAAAGCAAATTGGAAACTGCGGATAATAACTATAAGTAACTTCTAGAATAAAATGAAATTAGAAACAAATATTCTACATTGTGGGCCCTCCTAACTTAAGTCTTTGTTTCTAATGTGCTATGGATATTAACTTAAATCAATACACATCAACACACATTTAGATTGAATTCATATAAAAAAGATGAACTACTTTTTGGAATTAATCAAAGGAACATGGTACAAAAATATGAAAATTCTTTTACAATCAGTTCATAGACATATGATCAACATTCACTAATCGTTAGAATATGATTATAGTCAAGTTTTTATATAACTTTATAACAAATACTCAAATTAAAATTTCTATGAATATGGCTATAGATTCAAAACAGAGGAGAGTGCAAAATAAAGGATTTGAGATTACATAATAAAGTATCAAGAAAGAAACATTTTTTAATAATCATTTTGGCTTAGATTTCATTAATATTTCGTCCCATGATTTACTCATGTTGATTCATCATGATCCCTTGCTTGGATGAATTGAACAATCGTTAATATGCATTGAAAACACCATTGTTGACTCAGTCATTGACCATCCTGTCCATGTGTCATGCTTTCCTATTTGATTTAATTGATGAATGAATATCAATATTCATGATGTCTTTTGTCTTATCCAACTCACGATTTATCTTCTAGCTTATCAAAACCATCCAAATCAATGGTTCTTCCATGATTTAGCTATAGGTTTTATGGTTGGCACAAAATTATAGATTCTTGTAGTGTCCAATTAGAGAATAGCTTTTAATCAAAATTACCAATGCACAAAGATGAAAATTGTATAAATTAAAAAAAAACTACCTTAAAATACATTCACTATGAGTAATCCTATAGAAATTAGGTATGTGACAAGAAGTGGAAAATGAGAGAAAGAATGTTATTTCTTATGTAACAAGTTATGCTTTGAATAAGATTAGCATAAGAAAGAAGGTTATTTCTTATGTAACAAGTTATGATTTGAATGCATGTGTGAGAGATTCTCTTGCACCAAATCGACCAAGGGCATATCAATCTATGTTTAGGGAAAAACATTCTTCTTCTTCCCATGTTTCAACAAGGAAGATATTGTGAATTTAACTAGACATCAAACTTCCTTTACTCCATGGAAAATTATGATACTCCTACAAAAGGGACAATAGTTTACAAGTTTCTATTTATTATAATAATTCTGTGGTCATTATTCCTCATAATCACATTTTTATTTCTAAATATTGTTCATTTTCCTTCCTTTGTATTTTTTATTTCTTGAACTTATTTCCCTAATTCAACTTCATTTATTGGAATAAGATTATTATTTATATATATTCTTAGCCTTTTTAGATTAGAAGTTTTAGTCACTATTCCATTTTATAACCATTACAACATACCTTAGCTAACTCTTATAAACCTATTTTATCTTTAATTTCCATACACAACCTCTTTGCTTCTATGGTGTAGTTTGTTTCAATTTGTAACTTGTTTGCAACACTTCCTTGACTACTTCTAAAGTATCTTCTTCCCATTACTTTTTTAAGCCAAAAAGTATGATGTATGAAGGAATTTTATTGTGCCTATGATTTGAATCTATTAACTTATTCATCTACAATTATATGATAGGTTTAATATATAATTTCCCTTTGAGACTATTTAAGAACAAATTATTATACATCTCATCCTCTAATTCCTTGATCTTGTAATTCATTAAAGGATTTTTTTAATTATAAAAATTATCTTATTTTCTTAATTGCTTCATTTTGATTTTGGGTAACATCAAATGTGATCTAGCCATGAAAATTGGTGGAGAGGCTAAAGCACATGAGATATCCAAGACCCAGAAATGGTTTGTGGGAATTCTGCCCGCTGAAGAAGATATTAAAATAATTAATATTTTTAATGGGTTCCTAAGTCTAAACTTAGGAAAATAAAAATATTAATGGGTATTAATATAAAAGTATGTTAGAAGGTTCTAAATGACATGGATCAAGCCAAATCTAATCTTAATGATTGATTAGAGATTTAATCTCAGCCATTGAAGACTCAACAGAAAAAGTATAAGAGGAAGCTTGAGGGTCAGTTGGAGACACGTGAGATTGATCAATCAATTCAATTTTCGAGAGCGGGCTTTGCTAAGAGAAATCAAACTAGTGATCAAAGTTGTAGCAAGGGGTAGTAAGTGCATAATTGAGAGGCAAAGATAGTGTCGGAACACCACCGCAGAGGCAGGCACAGAGCCAACAGGAGCCATGCAGAGGCCAACAGTGATTCTGCAGAGGGCCAGAGGGCCTCTGTGAATGACATGGATGCTACAGAGGTGATGTAAAGAGCCATAAAGGTTGCGTAGAGAATTATAGGGCTGACACAGATGGTTTCAGGCTGACGCAGAGGCTATAAGAGCTAACGAAGAGCCTTAGAGAGGCGTTGGAGAGCGTTTCGTAGAGCAGACTTTCAGAATATCTGCCTCCAAAGAAAGGCATTACTATTAGATTGATTTATCTTTCGAGAGAGCCAGTCTGGCAGCCATTTATGCTTAAGAAAATCTACTTAATAATAAAACCCTTAGAACTACTACATCGGTTTTCCCAAGTTGGGTTTTTCTGGGGACGATTGTTCAAAACTAATAGTGTCCCTTGTGTGTTTGTCTATTTATTTTAGTTGATGATCCTTAGATGGTTCAGACTGCATTGTATTTATTTCAATATTTATATGGTTAAATAACTTGTTCAGTAATTAAACAAGTAGGTGAAATAAATCAAATAATGCAGGAAAATTTCAAACGGGTTAGACTTAGAAATTTCAACATGGTATCAGAGCATTACAGATTAGAGGAGAGCTGAAGGCACCAGCTGAGACAAATAATTTGCAATAGAAATAGTTGTCCCGAGAGACAGAAGTTGTTCCTAAGCAGAAAGCAACAAAGGAGTGACGTAGAGGGCTTGTGTCATCATTTTGAGCCAGAGAGAGGCTAGCGTAGAAGCAAAGGAAAGAAAAAGAGGCTCACGAAGAGCCACACCATCCTACTCAGCTAGATAGGAGTGATGCAGTTGGACAGAGGAGTGATTCAGCCACTGCAGGGATTACACAGAGCCAAGAGGCTCGGTTTCTTAAGTTGTTTGGGCATATGGAGCTATGGGAAGATCATGGATAGTGAAGTTGGTGGGTTGTTGTTGCTGTCAAAATAGAACAGTACCTAACAAGATAGAACTAAGGTAGAGGGAGTCACTACCTAAGCAGATTTCTGACCAAGAAATCTAGATCCGTGTTGCAGGAGCAAAGGGGATCGAAGAGGAGCGGTTCGAAAAGTTGGCAAAAGGATTTCTAGGAGGGAAATCACGACTCAGAGGGAGTCTAGGAGAGAACTTAATTGAGGGAAGTTGAGACTCAGAGGGAGTCTAGAAGAGGAGCTTAAATGATGGAGAAAGATGTTGAGATGGATGTTGATTATGCCATGAGTGCTTATGTACCTCTGGAGAAGAGTTGGGGTGACATTGAGCTATAGTTAGAAGATCTACGGGAGATGAGGAGCAGGATCCTTGAGGTACCCAAACTCTTGGATCATATCTGGCTATGGGAGCCCTGAAGTCATAGTAGCAAGATGGTAGATGTCGCTAGAAGCAGATGTGGATGGAGCAACAGAGAGTGTTAGAGTGCAGTAGTCCCAAGCAGTGCAGAGAGGGTTACAGTAGTGTGAGAGGTGCAGAGGAGGTTGTAGCAGTGCAGAAAGGCAGAGAGGTGTTTGTAGCGGTGCGAGAGGCATAGAGGTTGTTGCAGCAGTGCAGACACAACAGAGAAAGCTTCAACATCGGGAGGGTTTCTAGCCTGACAAGGATGCTTGTAGTTGGATAGATCAGTTATCATTGTCTCAGTAACTGAGTTGTAGTGCAATAGTAGCAGTGGTAGTGTTATGGCCAACATGATGCAACATGATGAGAGAGGGTTGTAATACAGATGTAGTGTTGGGAGGAAGGACCAACAATAACACGGATGCAGAGGGAGTTGTCGTACAGATGTAGCAATGGTAGTGGTAGAGCCAACGACAGTAGTGCACGACACAATAGTGTAGAGGATGTTGGGCAGCAAGGCCAAACATTAGCACAGGTACTAGTGTCGGATGATCAGGGTGAGGCTCAGTGGTGGAGTATTACTAGAGCACATTCCTCGCTAAGAGGAAGTGTTGATTTGAGGTAGCATCAGATTTGCTCTAGCCATGAAAATTGGAAAAGATGCTAAAGCACATGAGATCTCAGAGACCTAGAAATGGTTTGGGGAAATTCTGCCCGGTGAAGGAGATATTAAAATAATTAATATTTTTAATGGCTTCCTAAGTCTAAACTTAGGAAAATAAAAATATTAATGGGTATTAATATAAAACTCTGTTAGAAGGTTCTAGCTAACATGGATAAAGAAAAATCTAATCTTAGTCATTGATTAGAGATGTAATCTCGACCATTGAAGACTCAACAAAAAAAGTATAAGAGGAAGCTTGATGGTCAGTTGGAGACAAACTAGATTGATTAGTCAATTCAATTTTCTAGAGCTCGATTTGCTAAGAGAAATCAAACTAGTGATCAAAATTGTAGTGAGGGGTAGCGAGTGCATAACATAGAGGTAGAGATAGTGTTGAAAGACTAATGCCAAGGTAGAGAGGTAGACAAAGAGCCAATAGGAGCCACACAGAGGCCAACAGTGACTGCATAGAGGGCCAGAGGGCCTATGTGAGTGACACAGAGGCTGCAGGGGTGACACAAAGGGATAAAAAGGCTACACAGAGCATCACATGGATGACACTGATAGTTTCAGGTTGACGTAGAGGTTAGGAGAGCTAATGCAGGGCCTTAGAGAGCCGTTGGAGAGAGTTTCGTAGAGCATACTTTCAGAATATTTGCTTCCGAAGAGAGGCATTACTACCAGATCGATTTCTCTATTAGGTGAGCTATTTTGGCACTTCGTTGTAGTCAAGGAAATCAGCTTAATAATAAAACCCTCAGAACTGCTGTACCGGTTTTCCCAAGTTGGGTTTTTCCAAGGAGAGTTTTCCAAAACTAACGATGTCCCTTGTGTGTTTGTCTATTTGTTTAAGTTGATGGTTGAGACTTCATTGTGTTTATTTCAATATTTATATGGTTAAATAACTTCTTTAGTAATTAAACAAGTAGGTGAAATAAATCAGATAGTGCAGGAAAATTTCTAAAGGTTTAGACTTAGAAATTTCAACACTTCAATCCATGAGGTTTTTCTTATTTCTTAGGGTTTAATTTCTATTTTTCCACCTACTCTCTACATTGTTTATTTTTATTGTTGTTTTTGTTAATATTATTATTATTATTATGTATCTAGAGGAATCATAAACTTGGCTACGCTCATACTCGCATGACATGGGATCCATTCTAACTACTACCATTATAGCCTCTTGGTGTACCCATATGCACCTCCATGCATGGTCCACATGGTAAATTAGGGGTTTCAAACTTCGAACCTGAATTTTTCACAGTGTATTCACATCATGATGATCATCAATTGATTCACAACATCTTTATATCACACGATAATCAATTGAGCTATGACGCTAAGGGCTCTCCAACTTTATTATTTGACTATTAATTTGTTTTCAACATTTTTCTTCAAAGGATGTGAATTACACTCAAGAATAACTTTGAAATACATTTTTGAAGTTCAATCTCTATCTCTTCTCTACATTTATTTAATGCTTATATTATTTTTTATAATAAAGTATTGAACATATTATTAGAAAAATATTTCTCCATAGAGTACATTCACAAAATTCTTCTAGGTCCAAGTAACTAAACCCTGTCTTTTGCCCTTGTTGGGGAAACCAAAAGGGCTACTCAGAAAAGAAATGATTTGAATTTGAGCCATGATGTATGCAAAAAAGGAAAACCTTGACCAAATTACAATTATATCTAAGCGTTGATCTTGCATATAATACTGGAAGATACTATAACAGAGGAGAAAAATGGATATAACTAAAGACCTTGTCATGTTGGAAAATTTTCTTTGGGCTTAGGATAAGCACACTAAGTTTGAGTACAGTCACTTTTGTAGCCATCCTTGGCCATCTTTAGTGATTCCTCGACAATTAGGCTACCATAGGTGGTTGTCGGTCAAAGATGCCTTTAAGCTGGTTGGGAATCCATTTTATGAGGCCTTTGAAAACTACCCTACCCAATCGCCATGAGCCCATGCACATGTTTTCCTTTTTCGTAGTCATTTCCTACTAGAATGATTGAAGGGTGGGAAGAGTGGACCCAATGAGAGCGATTTTCACTCGACATTTTCTCAGAGGATCTGTCTAGAGTGTTGCAAGAGGTGGATGATGACATGTGGGGAGGAAAATTGACAACAATACTTTGAGAGAGGTGATGGAGTGATGTCCTGAAATGGGTGACATAGGAATTGGCTTCAAAAATCTAGTGTTCTGCGTGCTTTTGTTCCTACTCATGTTCCCAAATCTGCCTCACAGGAGCATTGCATACAACCCAAAGCCCATCCCCTATTCTTATTCTCGTGGCTACTTACAAGGTAGCAACCTGTCTTCTTATATGGTTTGGAATTTCTGAGTTGAGGAGAACTAGGTGATTATTGTGTCAGGGAGAATTGGGAGGATGTCATTTCCCCCTACCACCATGACGAACACACCCACATTCCCTAACCATGGCTACTTGCCATAAAATGGAAATACAAGAGGGATGGGAGTGAATAATCGTATTCATGGGAACTAGGAATGACCAACTATTATGGGATTTAGAGAATGAACCACGGAAAAAGGTGAAATATCAAGGGAATTAGCAAAGTTGGAGTGATTAAGAAGCACGTGAGGCCACACCAGAGAAGAAAAATTGAGATGGTATAGGTGAAGAGACCAAGAAGTTTGAGCATAAATGAAGATCACATGCTTAATAATAGGTGATTTTTCTTTGCATGGCTATCAAATGTTTGTTGGAGTCATGTCAAAATTCAAAACATTAATGGGTGGTAGATGGCAGATGAGCACCTAAATCTGAGTTTTCTTTAATGAGTTTATTATTTGCAAAGACAGTCAAGAAATTTTTTTGCCATGTCTTTTCTACTATATCATTTTACCCAATTTGACTTGAATCCATTAATATAATTTTTTATATTTATTTTTTTTCATTTTAGATCATTGGTATCATCATTTTCACCCATCGTAATGACTATATTTTAAGTTCATAATGGCTATATTCTATCTTTTTCCTCTATTTAAATTAGTCTTGCACTCTTCACATCATTAGAAAAGCTTAATGACCCTAAAGATTGCTGAAGTATTTTAACTTCATAATGGCTATATTCTAGTTTTTTCCTCTATTTAAATTGGTCTTACACTCTTCACATCATCAGAAAAGATTAACAACCATAAAGATGGGTGAAGTGTTCACCTTAAATATTGGGTAGATCAATAATAACACACAATTTACTAAAAGGCTTCATCTACGTCAAGTTAACGACTGTGGAAATATTCACACTAAAATAACATTTTTTTATTGTTTTCAATTTTGAAAATTTTATAGATTTTATATAGAGTTAGTAATGAAAGA
>APFE030411649.1:78697-126947 GCA_000404065.3 Pinus taeda | reverse complement strand
CAGTGTTTTCAGCCTAGACTTGCCATTTATGGATAGGCAAGGGGTGATGGGATTCTCATGTTTTGGTTGAGATGGATTGTTGAATGGATTCGAAGTTGAGTGAGGTGGATCTCTGAATGATAGAACACATTGCCTAGTAACCCCTAAACTAGATTGTGGGTTGTGGTAAAGCTGGATTTTTTGTTTCCTTGGTTGGCTCAGGATCTGGAAGAGTGGAGAAAGTGTGTAGAAAAGCCGAGAAGGGTTATCCCATAAGGAAAATCCATTTACAATGTGGAAGGCCTTAACAAACATGTTTCAAAAAAACAGTCACCACAGGAGGATGGCATTGAAGGACAAGCTCAAAAAAATCAAGATGGAGAAGGGCAACACAATACTAAAGTACTTGACCAAGTTCACCCAATGTTGGTATGAGCTTGGAAGTGTCGGTGCTATAGTTGTTGAAGATGATCTAGTGAGCCTAGCACTTCTAAGACTTCCCAAGAGTTGGAACAACTTCTAGGAATTAGTTAATGGGAGGGAGAAGCTAACAGAGTGGGAGTGATTGTGGTCTAACTCGGTACAAGAAGAGAATCGATGGAACACAAGAGGTGGATCCTCATCCAAGCACGATGATGAGGAGAATTGTGCCTTAGATGGAAAGGGGAAGAAAGGGAAGGGGAATTAATCCCATTCCAAATCATATTCCAGTCACGACAGAAAGAAGAAGAACATGTTAAAGATTAAATGTTTTCACTGTCACAAGCTGGGACATTATGCCACAAAGTGTCTTCACAAGAAGGCCCATAAGAAGCCCTCAAAAGGAGCTGCAGGTGAAGCTTTTGCTTCAAAATTCGAACTAGATTTCACCCTCGTCACTTGCATGGTGACGTCTGTGATGGGTAGTGTGTGGTACCTCAATAATGGAGTGTCATTCCATATGGCTGGCAACAAAGAGTTCTTCATTGACTCGGAAGAGAAGCACCTCCAGATTCACATCGGGATGTAATATTGTGGGAGGTATAACGTGACCGACATTGGTACTATTATCTTTCAGAGGAAGTTTGGTTCTACTCTCACATTAAAAGATGTCATGTATGTTCTATATTTGAAGAAGAATTTGATTTCAATTGCCATGTTGGAGGACCATGGCTACAGTGTGATATTTAACAAGGGAAAGTCTTTCCTTCATCACACAGCCTCAGGATAGGTGAAGTGGATTAGGGTTCAGTGAAGAACCTCTATAAATTGGATGTAGAAGATTGCACTACTTTGAGAAAAATAGCAGAGAAGTTGTAGACCCAAGACATCGATGAGTTGTGGCATAGAAGATTGGTCCACTTGCACCATAGAGACTTGAAGATCATGCAACAAATTTCTACAAGACTTCCCAAGGGTACACTAGATAAGAGAGACACATGCAAAGGGTGTACATTAGGCAAGTACAACAAAGATTCCTGATGAGGCCCATCAATAGGTAAATTATATGGGCCTTAATGCCACTCTCCAGCTTACTAAAATCAACTTTTCTCACATTTCTTTACATATTTTATTATATTTTTCTTAGTGAGAAGGGTAAAGGTGAGATGTTATGTCATGTGGCATAGTGTGCATTAATTGCAAGATTTGGAGTAGTTTTGGCTAATTTAAGTGCAGGAACTCAAAGTAGATAAGAAAGAGGGATCTTAGGAGATTGAGTCTTTGTCCATAACTTCTCAATTACTTGACGATTCCTCCACCAGATCTTATTAGCTCAGAGTTACAAACATCCAAGCCTGTGATAGTTGAAGACAAGTTAATCGCGAGTTTGGATGCCAAGCCTCCATAATTTCAAGGAAGATATTTGTAGCCTCAGTTGTATAAATAATAAGGCCTAGGGCCTCATTAGGATTCGACATTTTATTGTATCCAAGAGGTAATTTTGAGCTTGAGATCATGTCACTGTTATTCTCATGTTATTTTTAACATTTTGGTGATAATGAAAACGGTTTCATTGATCCAACTCTGAGCTGACTTAGAGGGCTAAAGGTCTTGGGCTAGGGCCTAACCTTTGTAGTAGATATTCCTCTTATTTTTTTACATGTATATTTAGATTATAATCATAGATTAGCTGCCGAAATTATTTATGTTTTGTTTCATTTCCAAGTCTTTGAATGATTGGTTAGTTTTTCTTCCATTAGTTGGAGAAGTAGATTAGTGTTACAGTAGTGAAATAAAAGACTTCAAAACATCTTGTGACAGTGGCCTCATTCTCATCTCCCTCATGGGATCATGGTTTGAGGGCCCCACTCTCACAACCCCAAAAATAGAGTTTTCTTTTGGTTATTATATAGCTTAGGGTTTCTTGTTGAGTAGGTCATTATTCATGATTTCTTAGGACCACTTGCAATTGTCATTTTGGTTTCTTAAGTTTGTTGTAGATTACAAATCATTCTATTCCATAGATTTGATCCACTAGCCGTCAAAAAATCAGTTTCTCAAATTCAACTCATCTTTTCCACATTTACAGAAAGTTGTGCATAAATGAAGAAATGCATATTTTCTTTTGCAGGAGTTGTTGATTTGTAGGGATAAATCATTCCACTAGCCTCATCCATGTCTTCTCCACCTTTCGCCAAACCCTACCAACCACTAATTCAAATTTCTATTTTGTAGCCACCATGGGAAACCATCTTGAGAAAAATCAACCATCCTGAAGAGTTGGGTTGATCCTTGGGTAGTGTGCACATTCCCCATCCTGAAGAGTTGGGTTGATCCTTGGGTTGATTCTTGGCAGCTTCAGTTGTATAATTAGAAGGCCTATGGCCTCATTAGGATTCGACTGTTTATTGTAGCCAAGAGGCAATTTCGAGCTTAAGATATTATGACTGTTATTCTCATATTATTTTTGACATTTTCGTGATAACGAAAAAGTTTTCCTTGATCTAGCACTGAGTTGAATCAAAGGGCTGAAGCTCCTGGGTTAGGGCCAAACCCTAGCAATAGAGGTTCCTCTTCTTTTTGTACATCTATACTTAGATTGGAATCATAGATTAGTTGCTGATATTATTTATGTTTTGTTTCATTTGCAAGTCTTTGAGTGATTGGTTAGTTTTACTTCCATTAGTTGGAGAAGTAGATCAGTGTTATAGTAGTGAAATAAAATACTTCAGAAAATTTTGTGACAGTTTCCTCATCCCCATCTCCCTCATGGGATGATGGTTTGAGGTCCCCACTCTCACAGCCCCAAAAATAGAGTTATCTTTTGGTTATTATATAGCTTAGGGTTTCTTGTTGAGTAGGTCATTGTTCATGATTTCTTAGGAGCACTTCAAATTTTCATTTTTGGTTTCTTATGTTTACTGTAGATTAGAATCATTCCATTCCATAGATTTGATCCACTAGCCATCAATAAATTGTTTTCTAAAATTCAACTTATCTTTTCCACATTTACATAAAGTTCTGCATAAATGAAGAAATGGATATGTGTTGTTGGAAGAGTTGCTGATCTGTAGGGAGAAGTCATTCTACTAGCTTCATCTATGTCTTCGCCAAGCCCTACCAACCACCAATTCATATTTATGTTTTGTAGCCACCGTGGACAACCATCTTGAGTAAATCCAACCATCCTTAAGAGTTGGGTTGATCCTTAGGTAGTGCACACCTTCCCCATACCTTATTCGACCATCTTACACCTTCCCAACACTTCGTTTCACCTTCCCTACCTTCCTATAGCTTCCAGCTATGTTTCCTATCGTAAACCAAGAGATCTTGTAGTAACCATAAGAAATCTTGTAGCAACTATAGGAAATCTTGTAGCAGCATGTTTTCGACTATTTTGGGAAGAAATAATGATCAGAGCCTAGGGTAGGCCTTGAAATTGATCTCCATACCCCTCAATGCCATTTTTGAACATTTTTCCCATACCTTCCTCCCTTGCAGAAAATCATCTTGTTAAGTTAACATTTACATTTCTAAATTAAAAACCAAAAGACTCTTTTCTGCAATATTTAACTAATGCATGTATACATAAATCTTAGCAATGTTAGAATCATTTCTATGCCTACTTAGTCCATATAACTAGATGATAGAATGCAACGTTAAATTTGGCCTCTTCTGAAAGTAATGTGTGTTAATTCTTGGCTAGGTGATTTCATGTCATTTTCATAGCACTTTTGTTTCCTTAACGTAGGCAAGCATTTACTTTCTGCATTAAAGATAACTTTACATTCACTATCAGTAGTCAGCCTCCTTCTAGTCAATAGAATATTGGTTTGAAAAACCCTAGTGGTTTATCACTCCATTTGAGAAGTGACAAGAGTATATTGTTGCATCTTTTATGCATATATCACTATCACCTCCAAGTTTGTATGAACTCTAGGTTGATAAAGTAAAGTTTGTCACCCTAGGAGTTATAGCATCCTTTCTGCAATATTGGGGCTCATCACTTTTTAGCATCATGATTGGGGAGGTGTCTAGGTATATGTGATTTATGCTTTCCTTTCCATTTGACATTCAATAGATAGATGAAATTCCTACTTTTCTTTTGTTTTGCATTCAATAGATAGTTGCAATTTATGCTTTCTTTCCATTCTCCAAGTAGTTCCATTCAACAAATAGTTGCAATTTTTGCTTTCTTTCCATTTTACAAGTAGTTCTTAAAAACCCCTAAAAGAAAAAAATAATTCTTTCATGCCTCATAGGAGTAGAGACAAATTAGGAAAAAAAATTCCAAATACCCCCACACCATCAAATAACCACCCTTCCCTCTTCTTAGGTGGTTTTGAGCTAGAGGACCCATTAGGAGAAAAACCAAAGATATTTGAAGAGCCTATTAGGGAAGAAGAAGAAGAAGAAACAATTCGACCAACCTACACCATGGCTGAAAATTGAAATGGGATTGAAAACATAAATGGAGCTAAAAGCAGAAATGAGGGTGCTTTTCCCATTAGAGAAACTAATGGAGATTCTAGGATGAAAAACATAATCCCCTCTTCCCTCACTCACTTCCATGGATTATCCTAGAGGACCCTGATACCTTTTTGTTTGAGTTTGTTGTCATATGCATAGCTTAGGATTATACCTCTGACGACTAGAAGTTGAAGTTTTTCCCATCCACCCTTAATGATTCAACCTTGTTCATGGGTTTACCTAGGGAGAACATCACTACCTAGGCTTAAATGTAACAAGCCTTCAACAACATGAGGAACAGACAGACGACTCTGAGCTCTGCTGCTAGGGTTCTGACCCTTCTCTGAAACGGCGCAGAATGGCCCAGGCGCAACACCCACCCAGGACCTAACCTCCTGCTACAATCGACAGGGTAGCAAGAGGAATAAACGCAGAGCACATGGACGCCCCACGGGGGGGAGCATCATTGCTCTCCCCTAATGCAACTGACATGCCGCCAGGGCATGAGACGCCCGTAGTCTTTGGATCGGTTGATGAGGAAGCGCTCAAAGCGGAGCTCGTGCAGCAAAGTGAGAACAAAGGGACAAATCATCAGTTAGACAAGACAGGAGATAACCCTGGAAGAAAATACAAGATAGAGGAAAGGCCAAAGATCACTTCGAAAACCTGCAAACCAATTGCTGCCGAAAGGCCAAGAATAGAGTTACCAGGACAGAAGATCGATGAATGTATCCAATATATGAGGGATCATGCTCTCATCGAAAAATTTATAGGGTTCTGGCCAATAGAGAAAGCCCTATACGGATGGATAACAGCTAAATGGAAACCCAAAGGCCACGTTATGCTGCAGCTACGACAAAAAGGGTTCTTCACGGCGATCTTCTTATGCCTGGAAGACAAATACAAAATCATGGATGAAGGACCATACTTTTTCAACTCAGCTGGACTATATCTAAGAGACTGGGTAGCAAGATTCAACCTGGACAAGCAAGACCTAACCTGGGCTCCGGTTTGGATAAGAATGTACTCACTTCCAGATGAATATTGGGAAGAAAGCTTGCTCAAAGACATAGGCAATGGCCTGGGTGAGTACATAAAAGCAGCGGAAGAAACGAAGCTTCGACGATACACTTCCTATGCTCGGATTTGCGTCTTCATATGCTTGGATCAAACCCTGTCGGACTCGGTAAGTCTCTCTCATTATGATCACGAATGGATTCAACCCTTAGATTATGAACATGTACCTTTCCGATGCTGAAAATGTCATGCTCATGGACATCTATTCAGAGACTGTCTGCTAAATGCCAAGACCAGCTCTCTAGATCCCTCCAACTCTCCAACCCAAGTTGGCTTTACCAAGGTGCCCAGTCGTAAACGAGCAAACAAAAATCCCTTTGCTGGGAAAAAACCCCTGCCAGATTCCGCCTCCATCCTGACCACAAGCAATAGCTTTGAAATCTTAGCCCAAGCCTCTGATGAGCTAAACCTAAGCACTAAGCCCAACCCCTCGCCCAAAGATGCCTCATCCCACCCCCCTCCTTCGGACCCACCTCCTGAGTCACAACCCTTCAAGGATGTTGAGGCTGACCCCAATGAGAGCCAAAAAGAGCCAGTAGAGAAATCAAATGACATGTAAGTTGATGGAACTCCAGATCAATCCCAGGGCTTATATACATCCAGTGCAGGAAACAGTCAGGTGCAACAAATGGATGAAGAACCAGAAAGTATAGATATGGAAGGACTAGACATTCTACAGCTAGAAATAGCTTGCAAAAAGAGGGACTATGACAATATCCCAGAGCATCAACTCAACAAACTAGAAGTGGTCATTTCAAGAGCATATTAGCAGAGACAACTAGACATTCAGCCCAGAAGCCACTCGGATGGTGGTCTACGAACAAAAGATTTCAAAAAAAGGGGAAGAAAAACTGAACTCCAGTGAACAATAGAAGTTGGGAAAATCCTGGTGGATTCGAGCAGCTATGCAAAATTGACAAAGTACTAAAATCCCTCCACCACCGTTGAATCATGAAGCTCATCTCATGGAATTTAAGGGGGCTCAATGGCCCAGGGAAACTTAGAATACTGAAAAATATGATAAAGATGGAAAAGCCACAAATATGTTTTCTGCAAGAAACCAAATGTAACAGTAGTACATTAGAAGGTATCCTTTCTAAAGCTTGGCCTGGATGTCAAACGGTAGCGGTGGATGCCTCAGGAGCTTTAGGAGGGCTTGCCATTGCATGGAACACAAGAGCGCTAACCCTCTACGACTTCCATGCTTCTCACCATTTTATCTAGGCCACATTTCATCTTATAGGTACGAATATACATGGACACCTTTCCAATGTCTACTTCCCACAGGATGCAAGAAATAAAATAGCTCTTCTCAACACAATAGAGGCCTTGAATAACAACAGAGTGCATCGTCTTTGGATCATTGGAGGGGATTTTAACATGATCACAAAGATGGAGGAAAAGATGGGAGGAAGAAGCAGGTTGGAACAGGAAACTACCTACTTCAAAGACTTCATCCATAACACCTCTCTAATTGACCTACAATTTTGCAACGACACGTATACATGGAGCAATAGAAGAGCGGGGAAACACCAAATTGCTTCTAAACTTGACAGATTCCTCATATCAGACAACTCGATTCACAAAGGAGGAGACATAACTGCGGAAATTCTTCCCCATTCAGGCTCAGATCATTGGCCAATCTCCCTCCAGTGGCAACGACCGGGCATAACCACAGGGAGACCTTTTCGCTTCGAAGAATTCCGGCTCACCCACCTGGACTTCAAGAATTTCATCAAAACTACTTAGAAGGCTTTCATACCGCCAGAGGGTTCCAAAATGTTCCAATTCCAACATAAACTAAAGAATCTCAAGTACCATGTAAAGCACTGGAATTTGGAAACCTTCGAAAACATCTTCAAAGTGCAACAAGACTTGATCACGGACTTGGAAAATCTCCATCAGCAAGTAATTAGAGGAGGTCACACGGAGGCGACCTTGGAGAAGGAGAAAAGTATCCACAAACAACTGGAATAGAGGAGGAAGCAGGAGGAGATTTTATGGAAGCAAAAGTCCAGGATCAGATGGCTGAAGGAGGGAGAACGGAATACTAAGTTCTTTCGTTGAACTACGGTATAACGAAGAATGCACAACAACATCCCCTTCCTCCAGAAGCAAGGTGGAGCACGAATAGAACAACATGAAGAAATCGAGAAAGAACTTCTAAATCACTTCAAGGAGGTACACCAAGAGCCTAATGCAGATAGGGGACCAGCTATAGAAAAAATCATCCAAAACGTGCCAAAGCTTATAACTGAGGAACCTAATGAGCTTCTTCTTCGACCTATTCTAACTCAGGAGGTGGACACTACCATGTCTCAACTCAAGGAAGGCAAAGCTCCTGGTCCAGATGGCTTCACCACAACCTTTTTTCATACTTTTTGGGAGTTGATAAAACTTGAGGTCTGGCAAGTGGTGGAGGAATCAAGAGCTCTCCACTGGCTGTTACCGTCTCTGAACTCAAATTTCATAGCTCTTATTCCAAAAGAGGAGGAGTCCAATACCCCTAACAAGTTTCGGTTGATTTCTCTATGCAATGTCATATACAAAGTGATCTCCAAGGTCATAGCCAACAGGTTAAAACCCCTCCTACCCTTGCTCATCTTTCCTAAACAATCAGGGTATGTTGAAGGGAGACAGATTTTGGATGGCATTATCCTCACACACGAGATTATTCACTCCCTCAAGCATACAAGACAGGAAGGTATGATTCCAAACCTTGATCTCTCTAAGGCCTTTGATAAGCTCAGCTGGACCTACATACAGAAAATGCTAAATGATTTTGGTTTCTCTCTCACGTGGATCCACTGGATTATGAGTCTTTTAACCTCCTCCTTCTTTTCTATTCTTGTGAATGGCTTCTCATCTCAGCCCTTTAGGCGCACTCGGGGAATCAGGTAGGGCGATCCTCTTTCCCCCTTCCTCTTCATCTTAATGGCTGAAGGCCTGGGTCGTCACATCAAGCAAACCCATCTCTCTCAACAGCTTAAAGGCCTCTCCATTCACAACTCCCCTGCGATAACTCATCAGTAGTTTGTTGATGATAACATGCTCTTCGGCTATCCCTCTATTCAGGAAGCCTCTCGCTTCAAATCCCTGCTCAATGACTTATCTGAGGCCTCAGGAACTAGCATCAGCAATGCCAAGTCGCAAATCTTCTTCTTCCACACCCCGCCTATTGTCAAGCATGTTGTAGCCCGGATTCTGGGTTTTCCCATTGCCACTCTACCCTCCAAATACCTTGGAGCCCCCCTCATTGCCTCAGCCATCAAGTACTCCTCTTGGCACATGCTCATCGAGAAGCTTGAATCCCATCTTAACCTCTGGACATACAGATCTCTGAACATGGCCAGTCGTGTGGTGCTCATAAAAGTAGTATTACAGGCTATGCCACTTTACTTATTTTCAATCCTAGCGGCGCCCAAATGGGTTTTAAAAAGAATAAGAGACCTACAGAGAGGCTTCCTTTGGGGGAAATCAGCCACAAACCACAAATGGGCATTGGTAAAGTGGACCACCATATGCACGACCAAGGAAAAAGGAGGTATTGGCCTGAGAGATCCAAGTCACAGTAAAGCTATCATGAGTGCTAAAATTTGGTGGCAATGGCTCTCTTCCTTGGAAAAACCATGGGTTGCCATATGGACAGCTAAATATGCCAACCACAGGCCACAGGAGGAGCTGATAAGACTCACTCCCAGTGTCAAAGGCTC
The DNA here is from genome assembly GCA_000404065.3 of Pinus taeda. Taxonomy (NCBI): domain Eukaryota; kingdom Viridiplantae; phylum Streptophyta; class Pinopsida; order Pinales; family Pinaceae; genus Pinus; species Pinus taeda. Next base: position 117,288 of record APFE030411649.1, on the reverse strand, counting down.
TCTAATATGGAACACGGCCAAACAACATTTCGAGTTGATTCAACAGCATAGTTTTCGGGAAGTAAGAAATGGGAGAACTGCACGATTCTGGATGGATGCCTGGAACCAAATGCGAAAGCTTAGCGACATTCCAAATATGCCTCCCAATTTCATTGGAGAGGATCAGTAACAGGATAAGATTCGGAAGTATTAGGCTCAGGAACCAGAGCAAGGATACTGGAAATGGAAACATGGTACCGAGCTTACCAGAAACATGGAACATCCATTCACAGAAGAACTGGAAAAGGAACTACGCAAAAGGAGCATCAGATATTCAGAAGGCAGAGACATTCTACGATGGGGTTATCGGCCTAAGGGTGCATTCACCACTTCAGAGGCCTAGAAAATCATGTGCACAAACCCAACCCCCCCTGATCCAATCTGGAACAAAATTTGGGGGTTCGGATCATGGCCTAAAGTCTCAATATTTCTATGGCTGGTAGGACACCAGAGAATTCTCACCTGGGATAAACTCAGACGAAGAAACTATCACGGCCCCTCCATTTGTGTTAACTGCAAATCTCAAGAGGAAACTATCCACCACCTCTTCGATGCTTGCCCCTTGGCCAATCAGTTGTGGGAAAAGGCAAGCTTCAGGTGTCAAATAAAATGCAGGCTTCTAGATGATATCATAAATACCTTAAGACACTGGCAAATGAATCCATATAAAAGTGAAATCCTCAACCATTTATGGAGTATTCTCCCTGGGATGCTCTTATGGAACATATGGAAAGAGAGGAACAAGCAAATATTTAAAGATGAGTATTCCCCGGTTGAAATTATCTGGAGCAAGGTTTGTGGGAATCTAGAAGAAACTTTGTTGCTTAGATCCTGCACTATGGAAGACCTACCAACACTAGATAATCAGAAGGCCATCTGGGAAAACTGGAATATGCATCTTCCCCAGAAACTCCACAGCAAAATCACACATAAAAGCAGCAGCACCAAAAAGGTCTCTTGGACTGTCCCTCTAAAGCACTCCTTCAAGCTCAATTTTGATGGAGCCTCAAAAGACAATCCTGGGATAGCAGGATTTGGCGGAATTTTCAGAAATCATGTTGGCACGCCTCTTCAAATCTACTATGGAAACATTGGATGGGATACCAACAACTCGGCTGAGTTAGAAGGCTTATGGCAAGGTCTCATTCTTTTAAGGCATCACAACTTCCATCCCCTGGAGGTGGAAGGAGATTCTCAGATCCTAATCAACATGGCTAAACATCCCCTAAATGGCTCTCAAGAAAAGAAAATAGCCACTAGTTGGAGGCTTGAGGCAAGACTGGAAGCCATGGAGCAAGAGCTACTTAATAACAGGGCCATCACCTTCAACCACATAAGAAGGGAAGGCAACAAGGTAGCTGATTTTATGGCCAATATCGGTGTGGAAAATGAGTATACTCTATAAGCAAGAACTCTAGACATTTTAAAGAATCATGAACAAGCTCAGGAATGCAATCACCTGGTCCAAAATGATACTACCCCCCGGGATGCGAGTGCTGAGTGGCACGCGTAAGGTGATGGGACGGGTGTGCAGGGGAGGCCACCTACCCGCCATGCACAGAGGTGACCTGTACACCAGAAGAGAGGGACATTCCCAGTGGATTGGGTTAAATGACAGGGGACGGTAGCAAAGGAGTATTTACGCTCCGTCCAATTTTGACTGTGCAACAGAGCTCGGCTCCTCGGCAATCAGGCAGACCATATTAATGGCGGGTGAGCTTCAAGGCAAGGGCAGCGACATTATTAATGGTGGCAACACAGGTGTTACAATGTTCATACAGGTATGGTTTCAGGTTCTTCTGTTGCCTCTGGTGCTGTTAAGTTCAAGCCCTGGTTTGAAAACCCAACCTGTCTTCGACCCTCTCGCCTTTCTGCATCCCAATTCGGCTTTGTATAGCCCTGTCAATATGGTTTGGCCTTGGCAGTGTATTTTAAGTCGTCGTGGCTCCAACCGAGGAGGTTCCTTGCGCCCTTCTGCCGAGGCGGAGACCTTTCCCCACTGTAACTACCATTACCATTGCCCTCATGCGAGAGGTGCTAGCTCTCTGAGGCAGAGCCAATATCTGGAAGCTAGCTCCCCTGGGTCTTCGTCCTCGCCTTTTTTCAATTCTGCTCTCTTCACCTTCAACAACCCCTTCAATTTCCCTTGAATCAATGCCCACGTTTCTGTGCTATTCATCGATGAAGCCCAAGACGAGGGTGAAACCAGTGCACACCAAGAGTTTACCTCACTAGTCAATGTCGCGATGGCCATGGAGACGCTCTTTGCGGACAAGGGGAAGGCAATGGAAATACCACACATTCAGATAGAGGATGTCCAGATGAAGCCCGAAGCGACTGAGGCGAAGGAGGGCCAAGCTCAGGAAGCAGAAGAATGTGGATGGTGCAGAATGGTGGAGGAGGTTCCGGAAGATTAATTTGCTGCAAGGTCTCAGGTCATGCTGCTCAGAAGGGATTTTTCTTACTCCTTTTTTTGGCTTTTCCATGTGTCAAAATGCTTTTGGCTTGTCTTTGTGTCAAAATGTTTATGTGTTAATGTGTCAGTGTGGCACTATGCCAATGCTGCTATTTAAGGTCAGTTTTCGTAATGTCTGGATGGCTACTCTGTGTCAAATCCTCTATATTCCCCTGTGCGGGATTGTTCTGCTATTTATTATCGCCCCTGTGTGGGAATAATCATGTTCGCCCTGTTTTCTTACTACAAGCGGCTGTTCCAGGCTGCCATTCTTCCAGGCAGCCGGATCATCTAGATAGCTTGAATGTAATTGTAATCTGGTTTTGTATATAATAGAACAATTTAATCGAGAAGAAAAAAAAAGCCTTCAACAACAAGTACAGGGATTATTTTAGGTCCAAAGACACCAAAGAGAAAATATTTAGAATGACCTTGGGGCATGATGAGTCTTTGGAAGATTATGGGGAAAGATTCCAACTCAGCTACAAAAGGGCCAAATCCACCCTCGATAATGAATCACTCAAACTAGTTCTTCTTAGAGGGACAAGGGAATATCTCCTAGAAAACCTAAACATGTTTTCAAGAGGGGACATCTACTAGTTATTTTATGATGATATCAAGACAATTTTCAAAATTCATTCTAGGGCAGCCAAAAAGAAGGGTAGGGCTAGTCAAGCTTTGGTCAGTTCATCCTCCACCAACACATCCATCAAAAGTGAAATTGGGAACATGTTGGAAGACTTTAAGAGTGAAATGTTGCATACCCTTACTCTGAAAATGGACACCATGTAGATCAAGAGGAAGTAGGAGGAAGAAGAAACAACCTTAGTTGTATTTTGCCCTAGATGCACTAGGAGGCACCCTAGAAATGAATGTTCATTGAATTTTATAGAGATCTTCTCGATCTGTGAGGAGAACCTTTCCATAGGCAAGTGAACTTCACTTCCAGGATTGAAATTTGTGACTACCTGGATTGAAAGTTGTGTATCATAGAACTAAATGTGTGACTGAACAAGTCTACTATATCAACAAAAGGAGGCCTCAAGGACCTTGAACATATTGACAAAGTATGCAAGGGGCATCCTATTCATATTAAAACCCTAACCAAAATTCATCCATTCCACCTTGGTGTCCTCCTACTCATCCTCCATGGTCCATACCTTCTCCCTTGTCTTTTTCACTTCAATACCATTCCCAACCTGCCAATCAATCATTTGAGCCATATGCTCCCCCACAACCTTAGTGAAACACACCATCATAGGGGTGGAAGTCCCAATACAACCAATCTCCAGCCTTACTACCTCCACCTCCATCTCAACCACATCTCCTTCACCCTTCTGCACTTTCGCAACCTCATATTCCTACTCAACCAAATCCGAACATGAACAACAAACAAGCACAAAAAGTTTATAGTCGAGAGACATCTTACCCTACCTATGTTGTGCAAATTCAAGAAATCAACCTCAGGTCTGGAAGAGTGCTTCCAGATAATCAACCTCCATCTCCACCTGAGGAGCTTTTAGAGGAAAAGGAAGAGAGTGTTCCTCAATCCATTCCACCTCCTTTTCTTGATATATTAATCCATCCTAGCCAACACACCCTAGAAGAGACTAAACTTTTGATTGAATTGAAAAACTTGTGTGTTAAAATCCCACTCCTCCAAGCTATCAAGGATGTCCCCATCTATAAAAAGTTAATCAAGGAGAAATGCTTCAAACATCTTGGGAGGAGAAACAAATACACCCCTACCATTAATGTCATTTGACAACTATTTGACTTAATGTTGGGGCGAGTGATTTTCCCAAAGTATCTAGACCTTGGAAGTCCTATGGTAGATGTGCACATAGATGGTATTATTGTCCTCCATACCTTGATTTATCTCGGGGTTGCAATCAATGTGATGACTAAGGAGACTATGCTTAAACTGAATCTCCAAGGATCATTAAGGAAGACCACAACAATCTTACAACTTGTAGATAGATCCACAATAGATCTTGAGGGAGTTGTTGAGGATGTGACTGTCTCCATTGGTTCTTGGGGAATACCCTACTAACTTCTTATTTATATAACCTAAGACCAAGTTCAATGGTTATCCTCTCATCCTTGGAAGGCCATGGTTAGCCATTGATGATGCTCACATAAGTTGCAGGGTTGAGAATGTGACCATTAAAAATAGGCATTTTTCTAAACAATTTGTCCTGTACCCTTATTCTCAACCATCTCTAGAGCATGACTTACCTTTATGGTTGGAAGAGAAGGAGGAAGATGTAGACTACTCTACCATATATTACCCAATTTGTACCCCAGATGCTACTATAGGAGGGGGAAACTTGATGAAGACTACCTAATTGATCAAATCCTCCAGAATCAACCCCCCAACACCATGTCTCTTGATGACTTAGGAAAGAAACATGAAGATAACCCTCGCAATGATTTGTGCGTAGCTGAATCAAGTCCTACTCATGTCAAGATGATAGAATTTGGTTAGGATAGAACATTGAAAATCAACCCCTCTCTCTGCATATCTGGAAAAGGAGTTATGTGACATGCTAATAGAGCATCTAGATGCCTTTGCATGGAGATATAAGGAAATGAAGGGAGTGCACCCTTCAGTGTGTAGTCACCACATTTAAATCAAGGAAGGTTGCAAGTTAGTGCATCAACCTCATAGGAGAATGAACCCATCCCTCAAAGACATAGTTAAAGAATAATTGCAGAAGTTGTTGGATGCAGGGTTCATTTACCCCATCTCAGATAGTGAGTGGGTGTCTCCTCTGGTTCTTGTCCCAAAGAAGAATGTAAAATGGAGGATCTGTGTGGACTACAGAGAGTTAAGCAAAGCCACCAAAAAAGACCATTTTCCTCTAGCTTTCATTGATCATGTCTTGGATGGTCTTGCAGGAAATTAGTTCTTCTCTTTTGTGGATGGATTTAGTGGTTACAATTAGATCCAGATTAGCCCATGCGACCAAGATAAGACCAGCTTCACTTGTCCTTGGGGTACGTTTTATTATAGGGTCCTTCCTTTTGGATTATGTAATTCCCTTGCCACTTTTCAAGGGCATTCCTAAGCATGTTTGCATAGCTAGTCCATGACTCTGTAGAAATTTATATGGATTATTTCACTCCTTATGGGTATGATTTCCTAGAGGCTCTCTCTAACTTAGGGAAAATATTAAATAAATGCATTGAAATGAACCAATCCCTTAGTCCTTGGAAGTGTGAGTTCTTGATCAATGCATAGATTTTTTTAAGTCACTTGATCTCCCATGACGGACTCCAAGTGGAACCAAATAAAATTTCTATTGTAAAGAGGTTCCATACTCCTCAGAAGTAGAGGAATGCTAGAACTTTCTTGGGCTTATATGGATACTATAGGAGATTCATAAAGGACTTCAACAAAGTAGCCTCACATTTGTTTGTACTATTGGCCAAGGACTCTAGATGTTTTTGGTAAGAAAGCAGCCAAGGGGCCTTAGAAACCTTAAAGGACAAGTTGAATACTACACCTTGGTGAGTTCCATTATTGCAGCAAGAATGCTGCAACTCCTGGGCTGCCAAATTTACTTTTATCAACCGAGTAGTTCATAACAAACTTGGAAGCATCGATGTTGTATGCACAAGTACTAGCTCTTACTGTGAGTTGTCACTTGGTCATCCAACACAAGATCAGTAGGAGCTCAAGCCAACTTCTATAGATCTTAGAAGAAGCTTTATGTGTGATGAAAGAAAGGATGATTACTCTATAGAAGCTACTCTAGTTGCAGAAAAGAAAAGGACTGGAATGTAAAGAAAGACCTAGTAAACCCTAATTAACAAGCTAATTCTACTTTTTCCAAAAACACTATGAAAACAATAAAAGCAATTCCATTACCTACTCAAGAAAGCAAACAACATCTGACCATGCTATCTCTGGAAGTAAATAAGCAAAAGAAAAATATTTTTGGATTTTTATGTGTTTTTATGTGAATTTAACGTGCATTTAATTTATTGTGTGTGAGTGTGGCAGTGAACAGTTGGAAGTAAAGGGTGGTTTTGGAGCTTGGAAGGATGGAAGATGGTGTGGATGGGTCCTAGGAGGTCTTAGGTGGTATCCTAGAGGATTTTCCCACACTCAACCTTCAAAAGAAAGCCCACAGGAGAAACTACATGAGGACACACGGAAACTACAGGCGGAAGATATGGAAACTACAGGAGGAGGTTGAGAGCAATTTCCGCTATTCTGAGGGTGTGAGAGTGGGTGAAAAAGGTGGATGAAGGTTGGAAGGATGTGTTAGGGCACCTAAGGTCTACCATGAATGATGCAGGCCTAAACCTGCAATACCCAGGATCTTCACATCCATGCCTATAAGAATGCATGCTCAGTAATACTCAAATCCAAATCTCAATCTTTGTCAAATTCATTTCTGCGGAAACTCACTTAACTTCAATCATAAACATCATTCATGCACATGTGGTTATACACATCATCCCAATTTACAATTTGTATTTGCAATCCCTGTTTACCTGCCTTCAAATCACATAAACATCATTCATTCTAAATCCCAATCTTGTACATGAGCCTTTTCAGATCAGATTTCGTTTTATGATCAGATTTCAGCCAAACAAATGTGCCATGTTCTAATATTCAATTAGACATTGTTTTAAACCAAACCAACCAAACTCATAGAATTTCATGCTTACCCAACACTACCTTCAGCGAATTTACCTGACTTGTATTTCCCCAATTCTCCAACGCTGACACAATTCTTTGACACTGCTTCCAAACTGGATCTTTAAATATTCGAACTGCCACTTCAAACTGACATTCGATTCCTCTGAATCTAAATTACACGGACCTGAAATCGACTTCAATTGTACGTCTACAACATATTTAATCGAACTGAATTCCTCCAATCGATGCCACTAGAGGAATCGATTTCAGCAACATATCCAAAAAGTTCAGAAATTGACTTATTGCGTCCCTCAGACACCAGTAATTCGTGTAAAACCCATATTCAATTTTGACTTCTTCAACATGCCAACGCTCTAATTCAAAGTCTAATACAAAACTCAACACATCAATACAATTGCTAATTGAATGTTGTGCCTACCTGCGTTGCTTTGTTCACATCTGGCACTTCAACATCTGCATTGGATTCGAACTGCTTTGTCTCAATACCTATCATCAATCTGTCCTGACACCTTTGATAATAAACTCGTCCTCTACACCAATGTTTTCACTCCACGCTTTTGTTGCCACTGAATTGTAATTAAATCTGCGCTTTGTTTAAAAATTTCAACAAGTTGCAAACAATTATAATCCCATCAATTTCTGCAATTAACAATTAAAATATTGATCCACATAGAACAGCGCATCCAAATTCTCCATAGATGAGATCGATTTAAAACTGCTACTGTTCTACATCACCACACAGTCATATAGCAGTTGGATTTTTTTAAAATCAATAGCAATTTCTGCTATCAATCACTCAGAAATATATAAGCCTGACATAACGGAGTTTTGCGTACAAGATTTCTCACCAAATTGTAAACTTAAAATGTATTAAAATACCCCCTTACGCAGAGGTTTAACGCCTTTTATACTCACCAAGTATGCATAACGGTTTTCACATTTACTGGCGCTCTCCTCTTTCCATTATCAATCAAATCCAGATCGATTTAACATAACCACTCATCCAACATAGATAAGCTCATTTATTTAACACATATGACAATTGTTATATGAATATCGATCCTTTTAGCTTGTACGTATAAATCAACCTCACAAATTCTTTTATTGTACCTTCCTTTGGTCGATCTTTCCAACAATCAATTCCTCAACCATATATATACATTTAACCAAAAATAAATATAACTTCCACAATCAATCACCGAATGTATATATATAATCGGAAATCAAAACAAATTACTTACAAACTCTTATTGGCTTGATATTCCAGATTGATGGCCCTTACAATTTGGTTGTTCAAAACCAGCTCTCTACCACTCTCTCACTGTCTCTCTCACACCTCTCATGCCTTTGAGGGTTGATGAATTTATACAATTTTTAAAAAATGAACTAATTAAATGCTCAATCCCCTTAATATCTCAACACCACTAGAATATCTCAACAAACCCTATTATCTAGAATCTTATCCCTTCATATCCTTAACCAAATTCTCTCATATCCTTTTATTAATAAAATGATATTTACAAGATCCTCACCTTCTCCTATTTTATTCAAATTAATTAATAAAATATTAAAAATTGTCACACCCCCTTTCTAACATATTTACAAATAAAAAAAATGCCCTTGATGCTGCTGCATCAGACTCCCCATGTAAGAAAATTCATGACCACCTGGTCATAAGTCTGGATAATTATTTCCTTCTGGATCCCAAATTTTATTTTGTAACCTTTCCTTGCTTTTCAATTGCTTTACTGCTATTATTATCTATTGTTGTCCTCCAGGTTTCCATATTTTGTGCTGTAGTGCTCCACTTGCTCTGCCTTCCAAGTCTGCTACAACCTTTCTCTTGTTGTCTCTCCTTTTCTTTCTTTCGGCTGTCTTTCTCTGGGATGTTTTAATCATTAACCTCCTTATCAACTCAATTTCTCTGTCCAGTATGTCCTCTGTCTACTGATTGTTTCCATCTCTTGATTTCTGAACTCTCATTCTTGCTTGTTCTTCATTTGTTTTGATCACTTCATTTCCACCCTTACTGTTGTTTTGCACCTTTTCTGCTGCTGCTACTATAAATGTTGCGGCCTCCCAAACTTCCTGTCCCTCTGCAACATTCCTTTGCTCATCATCTACAATTTCATCTGCAATTTCTTTCTCTGGTTCCAGCAAACATTTCAGCATTTCATCAACATGTTGCAAATTAACTCCAACATAACTTCCATCTTCCCCTTCGAAAATCTTTAGAAATTGTCCATCATCCTCTTGATTGATTCTGGCAATCAAATCAAGTTCTTCAAACACTATAGCTTCATCCTGTACTACTGTAGCAGCTTCAAAATTTTGTCCTCCAATATTCTTTTGGCTATACAGAAAAGCCAACTCTCTCTTGTCACCAATGGTAACAAGCCTCTGCTTATGAGACATGATTGTCTCATCTTCTTTCTGCAACTGTTCTCCTCCTTCCAAGTCAATTCCAAATGATGGACTGTCTTCTTTCTTACCTGTAAACACAATCAAATTGTCAGCATCAAAATCACAAGACCCACTGGTCTCACTTGTTGATTCAGTCACCAAGTTTTCTCTCTGTAGCTCCAAGTCTTTTTCAGTACATAGAAAATATTCACTGGCTTTCTCCTCAACTTTCTCTGGCAACACTTCTGTATGCTACTCTGAGTTCCTTTCAAACTCCTCTGTCAGCACATCAGTATGCTGATTTGCATTCACCATGAGACTGTCAACTAGTCTCTCCTTCTTACCATCCTCTGCTTCATGAATGTCCTTCATGAAAACTTTCCTGTCTTGCTTCCTCAAGAAATTAACCTACACATAAGTCCTCTGTCTCTCCAACTCTCTTATCTGGAGATCTTGTTTCCTATACAATTCAACAACTTCATTAGGAGTAGAACTTGGAAACTTCACACGATTTTCCATACCTTCACCAGTGCTTGACCAATCATCAGTTGGTCCTTCTCTTTCTGCATCAAAATCCCGATTAGACTCCTTCGTCTTCATGTGCTTTTGAGATCTTGCTATCTCATCATCGATCTGAACAACCTTCAGATTCAATTATTCTTGAACAAACTCTAAAGCTTGTTCATCTCCCTATACTCTACCTGCAAACATACACAACTTATTAGTTTTAAAACCACAAGACTTTTCAGTCTTGGTTGCTTCCTCCAATACTTCCTTTTGAACAAATCTACATGTGGAATCTTCAAATTCCATCTCTGGCTCAAGAACTCTAAGCCCTTTCTTCAATAAGGCAATCACACTTTGCCTCAACTTCATCTGCAATTGTCGCCAAATCACTCTCTTTCCCTTCAGTGGAAAGATCCATCCTCTATTCTGATTTTCCTGCTCTTGCAGCCATTCTTCTAGTACCTGCAATTGTACCTTCATTGCTGCAATCTCTCTTTCTCTAACTTCATTAGTCATCTTACCTCTGTGGCATTCTTCTGAACCTCCTCTTTGATCGTCCACGATCATGAGTTTCTCACTCACCATGAGTTGCACTAGCCTCTACGGCAGCAAATCTCTTCTGCTGCCACTTACCTCACCAAGCTCTCCACACTCAGTCTTTTGGTAATTACTTGGTTCACTACCTCTGGAACCTTTCGAGCACTCTCTCTTCTCTCTCCAGGTTATCTCATCAACTCACCTTCTTCTTCAGGACACTGGAATTGTCATCCTTATTCAGCCTTTAGCTGAATGCCAGGTTCGCTGCCATCATCTTCTCTGCAACCATAAACTACATTTACAAATTTCAAATTAGAAAAATCATCTCACCTCTTAAGATCTTGCATGATCTTTTCCTCCCTGCAATCCTGTTCACTCGCAATTGTGTATGTTGCATATCAAATCTAAAAATTTGATCTTCCTTTCAATCATTCATCACACATTCAAAAATACATTTCAGTTCAACAAAACCTTCTATCCTCATTCGGAAAAACAAATATATTCTATTTCAACAGAGCCAAGCTCTGATACCAAAAATGATGCAGGCCTAAACCTACAATACCCAAGATCTTCACATCCATGCCTATAAGAATGCATGCTCAGTAATACTCAAATCCAAATCTTAATCTCTGGCAAATTCATTTCTGTGGAAACTCATTTAACTTCAATCATAAACATCGTTCATGCACATGTGGTTATACACATCATCCCAATTTACAATTTGTATTTCCAATCCCAGTTTACCTGCCTTCAAATCACATAAACATCATTCATTCTAAAGCCCAATCTTGCACATGAGCCTTTTCAAATCAGATTTCTTTCTATGATCAGATTTCAACCAAACAAGTGCTTCATGTTCTAATATTGAATTAGACACTTTTTTAAACCAAACCAACCAAACTCATAGAATTTCATGCTTACCCAACACTGCCTTCAACGAATTTACCCGACTTGTATTTCCCAATTCTGTAGCGCTGACACAATTCTTTGACACTTCTTCCAAACTGGATCTTTAAATATTTGAACTGCCGCTTCAAACTAACATTCGATTCCTCTGAATCTTAATTACACGGACCTGAAATCGACTTCAATTGTATTCACTCGTCTACAACATATTTAATCGAACATAATTTCTCCAATCGATGCCACTAGAGGAATCGATTTCAGCAACATATCCACAAAGTTCAGAAATTGACTTACTGCGTCCCTTAGACACTAGTAATTCATGTAAAACCCAAATTCAATATTGACTTCTTCAACATGCCAGCGCTCTAATTCAAAGTCTAATACAAAACTCAACACATCAATACAATTGCTGATTGAATACTATGCCTACCTGCGTTGCTTTGTTCACATCTAGCGCTTCAACATCTGCATTGGATTCGAACTGGTTTGTCTCAATAGCTATCATCAATCCGTCCTGACACCTTTGATAATAAACTCGTCCTCTGCACCAGTGTTTTCACTCCATGCTTTTGTTGCCACTGAATTGTAATTAAATCTGCGCTTTGTTTAAAACTTTCAACAAGCTACAAACAATTATAATCCCATCGATTTCTGTAATTAACAATTACAATATTGATCCACATAGAATAGCGCATCCAAATTCTCCACAGATGAGATCGATTTAAAACTGCTACTGTTCTACATTACCACACAGTCATATAGTAGTTGGATTTTTTTTAAATCAATGCATATAAAAGTACCCTATTCATATACAACTTAACGCTTTCTATTCAGTTCAACAATTGTCTCAATGCACCAACGAATAGCAATTTCTGCTATCGATCACTCAGAAATATATAAGCCTGACATAACAGAGTTTTGCGTACAAGATTTCTCACCAAACTGTAAACTTAAAATGTATTAAAATACCCCCTTACGCAGAGGTTTAACGTCTTTTATACTCACCAAGTATGCATAACAGTTTTCACATTTACTGGCGCTCTCCTCTTTCCATTATCAATCAAATACAGATCGATTTAACATAACCACTCATCCGACATAGATAAACTCATTTATTTAACACAGATGACAATTGTTATATGAATATCGATCCTTTTAGCTTGTATGCATAAATCAACCTCACAAATTCTTTTATTACACCTTCATTTGGTCGATCTTTCCAACAATCAATTCCTCAACCATATATATACATTTAACCAGAAATAAATATAACCTTCACAATCAATCACCGAATCTATATATATAATCTGAAATCAAAACAAATTACTTACAAACTCTTATTGGCCTGATATTCCAAATTGATGGCCCTTACAATTTGGTTGTTCAAAACCAGCTCTCTACCACTCTCTCACTCTCTCTCACACACCTCTCATGCCTTTGAGGCTTGATGAATTTATACAATTTTTAAAAAATGAACTAATTAAATGCTCAATCCCCTTAATATCTCAAAACCACTAGAATATCTCAACAAACCCTATTATCTAGAATCTTATCCCTTCATATCCTTAACCAAATTCTCTCATATCCTTTTATTAATAAAATGATATTTACAAAATCCTCATCTTCTCCTGTTTTATTCAAATTAATTAATAAAATATTAAAAATTGTCACACCCCCTTTCTAACATATTTACAAATAAAAAAATGCCCTTGATGCTCCTGCATCAATGAACCACCAGGAGAGAGAAAGATGATTGTGTTTTCTGAAGGAGAGGGGAAGAAGTCCTATGAAAAATGAAGGAAATTAGGACAGAATTGAGGTGAGGCTTGGGAAGACCTATAGGGCCTGGATCAGATTGAGGATGTTACAACTGTTAAGCTGGACTACTACTAGAAGAGATCTGGTGCAAAGGAACCGATAGTTAACCAAGAAGATCAAGCAACCAATGAGATGAGTGCATTTAGGAAAAATAGAGTTTTGCATAAGAATGGTCTAAACTATGAGCTATGAAAGGAAATGTTGAGAAATTTTGCAAGAAAGGAAAGCATGAAAGGGGGCTATTGCAAATCAAGAAGTGGACATGATAAGGAAGGTCTTAAGCAAAGCAAAACTAGACTATTAAGCTATTAAAAAGCTGCAAACACTAGAAGTCCTATGAATGAGGAAAATATGTGTTTTTGGGGCAGCAAGAGGGTCTTTGCCTCAAATCATGGTCCCAAAGGGAGGAAGAGAAGCCAGGGCACTTTTTCTAGCCTTTTGAATCGTTTCTGATCACTCCTCAACCTACTTCAGAAAGTAGAAATGGAAGCAAACTACTAAATCATCAAAACCAACCTATTCTTAACCATGAAAGAAATGCATCTAACATCAAATTAATCTACAACTAAAGTAAACATACAAATAAAAGTAAAGAGAAGCTTGGCTTCTTGGATTAGGCCCTAACCCAAGAGCTTTAGCCCTTTGAGGTAACTCTGTGCTAGCTCAAAAAGGATTCCATCTTCATCATCCAAAAAATAGCAACTTTACATGAAACTATCACAAAATAATAAGCTCGAAATTTGAGCAGAATTTATATAAGAAAAAATCAAACCCTAGTGAGGCTCTAGGCCTCTCTACTTATATATTTGAAGCTACCAACATCTTCCTTAAAATCATGGACGCTTGGCTCCTAAAACGTGAGATAACTATCAGTCATCCTCCACTTGCTCAACTGCCTTCTAGTGCATGATTCGACTGCTTGTACTCCGAGCTGAATCAAGGGGAATTCGAAGTGAGGAGTAATAAATGAGGGGGATTCCCTCTTATAAGTTCTCTCCTCTATCTACTTCAAGTTATTTCTGCCATTTTACCAGTTGATCCTTGACTTTAACCTTGAAATTAATCAATAACTAGCTCAACCCACTCTATAAGCATAAATATAATAAGAAAATCATACAATAAGTTAAGAGAATGGTTGATTTGACTAGGTTAGGAGGTAAAATGAGCCCATATAATTACTGATTTATGAGGCTCATCATCACCCCCTACTAAAGGTGTTGCTCATCATCTAAGCAACTTAGTCAATCTCCTCATCTTTTACGGCCCTGGTGGCCTCCCTAGCATCCCAAGCTTCTGATGTGGTCTTCTCATGTTGGCCATAAAACCCCGCCTTCCTTTCTATGTCCCTCCACTACTCTACCTCTTCTTATTCTCTTCTGCCTTCCAGAATGCCTAATAGGATTGGGGGACACAGTTTGAGGCCAATCCAATTGACCTGCAGCCTTTGAATGGAGCACTTGTACATTGGCACTCTTTTCAATGCCTCCTTCAGCCTCACAGGGGAATGGTATTCCATGATCTACAAATTATGAGGTAAGGTGTTTCATCTTCTCATGCATGAATGCACACAGTCATCCGCAAGTAACCTTTGCATATCTTCAAACTGTGCAATGGCTTGTGCCTAATTGGTTAGATATTTGGGGGCAATTTGAGTGTCATTAGCAAGTAGGTTGTATGTGCTGATGAGTACCATAGGGTCTAATGGCTCAGCTCTTATCATTTTCGGCTCATTCTACTCATTTATCATCAATCTTTTTATTTCTACTACCGTCAATTCTTCATGGTTCATCCATGATCCCATCACCATTAGTTGTTGGCCCCCTAGCTTAGCATTGGGGTCCCACACATTCATCTCTGTGAGAACCATGTTATGTAAGTAGAACTCTGCCATCTTTGTTTTATTCTCCAAGGTGCTTTGGTCACACAAGTCCATGAACTTCCTGTAGTCTTGGAAAGGCATTGTGCCTCTTTGTGCCAAGGTCTTTATTTAGATCTGAAGCCATTGGTCCTTTAGATAGAGGCCATAAGATTTGGCTGGTGTTCTGAATTGTAATGCCTCCATGGATAAGATGGCCATGTATGACAGCTGAGTATCTTTCTCTTGCAGCTGCCTCCTTTTGATTTTATTCTCATTTTCCAGGTGGCTTCTTATGATAGTTTCTCTGTCTCTGAGAGCACTCAATTCTCTACCCATTTCCCTGAGTTTGTTTTCCATATGGCCAACATCCTCAACCCCTTTGGATTTGGCTATCTACATGCATCTATGTGTTCTCACTCTTTCTCTCTCCAATTCAAAAAAATAGCGGAATTGAAAATTTCTATGGGATTATTCTGCCTCCCACAAGTAGATTGTAGTAGGAGGCAAGACTAGGCTAGGGGTCAGGTTCTTGGAGCTCTTTTTCTTCCTCCTTCACCTCTGGCTATCTTTCTATCCTTTCCTCAAGCTTTTGGGTCTCCTATCGTTTAGACAGTGTCTCCTGTAGGACTGTCTCAACCTCTTGTAGTTCTGGTTTTCAGTCCCGTAGTACTACCTTTCCCTTCCATGTAGAATATCTTGGAGTCCCCCTTTAATATGTGACAAGTGTCTTGGAGGGAGACTCTTTCACCTTGGCAGATGGTGAATCTTCAATGGCACTGGGAACTTTTGAAAAGGGTTGACGTTTTCCTATTTTAATCCTTGTGCTCTTCCTTACCCTGAAATGCATTGAGGTCTGTCTTTCCCTCTTCTATTTTGGCTTGATTGGTGTACTGAGGGTAGTGAGGGCAGCTGCTGCCTCTCTTTCTAAAGTCTCAGGGGACTCCTCCCCTTTCTCTACCTTCTCTACCTCCTTCTCTCCTTCCTCTGCCTCTTTTTCTGTGTCTTCAAATTTTCCCTCCTCCATGTCTTTTCTTTCATTCTCACTTTCTTGCTCCGTTCTGTCACCACTTGCTTCATCTTCTCCACCTTTTTGTTCTTCCTCCTCACTACCAGTAGGAATAACATTATAGGTTAATGATTTTATGTCATCTTCAGCTGTCATGTTTTGGAAAACTTTCGATGCTATAGGGAGTGTAAAGGTATGGAGGGCTTCCTCCACTAGGAGTTTGATTAAGGCATGGTGAGCTAACTGTCCTAAGTTTCATGCTTGTACCTTGGTGCTGGAGTCAATGAGCGACCAAAGGAGAAAATAAGGGATACTGAGCTTTTGGGGTGTTGGGGTATCCATGCCATACCTCAAGTCATGAAGGATTCTGAAATAATAACCATAGACAATGTTTAGCCTCCCCTCACAAGAAATGTATTTGATTATTTGGTAGCTAACCTCATCCCAAGGATATGGTATACTAGCCCTTCTAATTGCATTTTATCTTCCATAGGGGTTTCATTATTTTGGAAGAATTTCTTCTTGGTAGCCTGGCCAATGGGTTTTTTATCTTTACTCCAAGGCAGCCCTAGAGGAAGGGTAGTGACCCTATTGATCAATTCTGGGGTTATTTCAATGGAGATGCCTATAATGGTTACAGTGGCATGTGTTCTTATGTGAGGGACCAGAGAGGGAGCAAATTCTTGGGCAATCTCCTCATCAAGCCCTTGAAATTTCTGAAAAAAAGTTCATCCAGTTTTCTCTTGTGAATATATCCACTACTTGGGGATGTGCATGGAGCCTAGTGGAGTTAGTAGGATCCCCTATCATAAACCCTCCTATCATACTGTCTTTTCTTTTTTTTCTTAAACAAATATGGAGGTGGAGACAAAGAGTTTTTGAGAGACTGTGTTTTTTTTAAATAAACATAATTTTCTTTTATGTAATTCTTGCCATCCTAAAGACTGATTTCTCCCTCAAATTAAGACCACTTCTTTCATATATTGATATTTAATAGGGGAAATGCATGAACCCTACCTCTTCAGACTGAATTTCATGCCAAAAACCATGTTTTCTCCCTTCAAAATGGCTTATTGCCCCTCTTGTAGAAGCTTTCCTTTCCTCCTGTAGATTCCCTATAGGTGCTCCTGTAGATTTCCTATAGGTGCACCTGTAGAAAACGTTGAGAGCAAAGATAGGGAGGAAATCAATGGAGAGTGGTGGTTACGAGGCTATGGGGGCACAAGAAGGTTGTTGTAGCTAAGTTAAGAGGAGAAAATGAAGAAAAGGTGGTGAGAATGCTCGAGGAGGAGTGCTTATTACCCTTTATGGATAATTTTGGTTAGGAGTGTTGAGATGGCAAGGTATACGTTGGCCATAATCAGACTATTGGTCCCCACCTGCCTTGTCATCACAGCCCCTCCTCATAATCATTACTCATTATTGCATTGGAGTTCACTCTTTCTCCACTACCTGTCTTTGGCATCTTTCTTTGAGTTGAATGTGCACATGTGTGGGTGACATATCGGATGAGTGGGGTCAACTAGATGAAGGTGGCCAAGCTAACTGGCCACCTTTCCCTCATTCAAGCTCAACCATCTCGTTGCCTTCATATGACTCCTAATTACACAAATGAAAATAGAGGAGTGATTTAGTTACTTACCTGTGATCTGAGTGTATTTGTTGTGAGGTGCTATGGCTCTCTCTGTTGCATGTCTTCATTATTCTTTGTGCTTGTTTTCCTTGCTAGCTAATGTGTGGTTGTGTATTTTGTAGGGTCTTCTTTTGCTAGAGTTGGGCTGCATGTGCCTTTCCAACCTTCAGATGTGCACTCCTCTGATGTTGGCGCTGGACTTCTATGGGATCAGCTGCTAGAGGAATTCCTACAAGAGCTCTGGCAGCTTCTTCTCCCCTTGAAACTTCAGCCTTTCCCTGTGCTTGGAGCTTGAGAATAATGCCAGAGGTGTCATGCATGATGGAGGGAAAATAGGTAAGCTTCAGGTATGGTTATTGGTGCCTTTTTCCTTTTTATTTATTTTTGTTTTTCATATTGGAAAACTATTTTTTCCTATGTTTTTCTTGGATAGGAAAAGAAATGATGCTTAGGGGTGTGGTGTAGGCTTGGAAATGATAGAAAGCAGGGTTGAAGGTGGTAATAGGGATGATAAGTTCCTCATTAAGATCTCTTGGTCCCTCAAATTTCCTTCTACAGACATTTTTGGCTCTCTGTAATACCTACAGGAGCCTCCTGTAGAAAACACAGTTTTGGAAAAAAAAAGTACATTGGGGTGATAGAGATGCCAAATATGATGGAGGAAGGTGTGGAGAAGGTGAGATAGGTGCTGGTGTGAATGTCAGGGTTCCCTTAGCACCTTCTTTTGCTTCCCATAGTCCTCTTGTAAACTTGCAATGCAACAAATATTTATTTTCTCTTTTTTTCTTTAAACAACTAGGGCACCTCAGAGAGGTTTTCACCTTAATTGCCTACCCTAGGCACCTCCCAAGGGAGGTTTTCACCTAGGGATATTATTTTTTCTCCATTTTTTTTTTATCAATGGGTCACCTCGAAAGAGGTTTTCAACCCAATGATGGGACTCAAGCGCCTCATGAGGGTTTTCACTTGAGTCCTTATTTTTTATTTTTTCTTTTCCTCAGTGAGTGGGTGAAGTGGAAGCTAAAACATGCTCCACTACCATCAATGTTTTACTTAAATCTTCAATGAACTCTCACTTGGAGATGGGTTTCTTGTAGACATTCAATGGATGTCCATTGACAAGCATGGGGATGGCTTCATCATCAATGGTTCTGATCAAAACTGAACCATTGTCATTGCATTTATCCATAGTGTAGGGTCCCAACCATCTTGTCCTCAGCTTGCCTTTGAAATATTTGTATCTTGAATCATAAATTAGTGCCCAATATCCCTCTTGGAATTGCTTTTCCTTGATATTTTTATCATGTCATATCTTTCTCTGAAGTTGAACTACCTTTGTATGGAGAAGGGATTGCAATTTGTATTCATCCAATCCATTGAGCTGAAGTAATCTCTCCTTCTGTGCATGGTTGAGGTCTAGGTCCAACTGAACTGCCATCCTTAGGGTATTGAATTCAAACTCTATTAATAGCAAAGCCTTCTTCCCATAGACCAGTTCAAAGGGTGTGAACTCGGTGTTGGTCTTCCATATTGTGTTGTAGGCCCAAGTGGCCTCAACTAATCTGTCCACTCAGTTTTTTCTACTGCTGCTCACTACCTTGGTTAGGATCCCTTAAAAAGCTCTATTTGTGACATCCACTTGTCGATTGGATTGTGGATGGTAAGGGGTGGAAGTCCTATGCTTGATGTTGTGATGTGTGAGTAGGTATTCAATCAAGCTGGAAGTGAACTGACTGCCTTGGTCTGTCACCAACTCTCTCGGATACCTGAATTTGTAGAATATGTTTTCTCTCAAAAGCTCAACTACCTTTTCTTCTGTCACTGCTTTGATTTCTTTTGTCTCTGCCCACTTTTTCAGGTAGTTAGTGCACACAAGTATGTACTACTTCTGCTTTGAAGGGGGGTTGATAGGCCCCACAAAGTCCATGCCCCACTTCTTAAATGGATCAAAGGTCACTTGGGGTTGGATGGGCATTTCATCCTTTGGAGTGGGTTTCCCCATCCTCTGACATTGATCATACTGGCTCATGTATCTCCTCACATCTTGATGAAGAGTGGCCCAGCAGTAGCCTACTTACAATATCTCAAAGGCGGTTCTTTTTGCTACAAAATGACTGATTTGAATTGGATCCTTAAACTCTCTTAAAGTTTCCTGAGCTTTGTAAAAAATCATGCCAAAGTTTCAAAGCCTTATGGATGTTGAGCTTATAAAAAATAACCTCTAAACAATGGCAATTTGTGGTCAACACAGAACAATGAGGACCCTCAGTCAAAGTGCGCAGACCGTTGGCCCATGGTGACTGCGCGCCGGCACAAATTGACAAACGGGAGGTCAAATCCAGAAACAGGGGTGGTTTCTAATACGTGATTAGCACTAAATTTCATATCGTAGGGCGTCCCCCTTAGTGAAGGAAAAACCCCAAGTGCTCGGTCACGAGGACAGCATAAAACCATGCAGAAATCACCAATTCCATCAGAAGCCAGGTCCCACGCTAAACCGATAGGATATCAGAAGGGCTTTAAGAAGTAAGCGGGTTCAACCAAGTCTCTCTCGATGCCATACACTGGGTGACACACATTTGGTGGAGGAGAGAGAAAACTGCTCACATCGGATGGGTAAAGGTCATCCTGCTTACCCGCCCGATATGGATGGAGATTGTAGGATCTGGAGGCTCCAGATCAACGATGGAGAAATGATTTGATGGATAACTAGATTCGATGGGGAAATAGGCTGAGTCATATGAGAATTTAGGTCCAATATGATCGATCAATTGGCAGAGGAATCAGTTTCATGGGCAATCTTGGAGCATCGAAAATAATGACCATTCAAAGAGAAATAACACTCAGTTCGTGGGGAAACAGGTGGACACCTCTTTGTGAAGTGTTACACGGTGATGATGACGTAGAGCAGGGGAATTCAAGTGGATAGAGACAGGAGATCTAGGGAGCTGTAAAGTGGAAACAAACAATAAGGGAAGCAGATTGGCTTTAAGCCAGGAAAAAATAGAGAGTAAGACAGAGGAAACAGAAAGAGAGAGAAGAAAATTGCAGAGAATAGAGAAGCCGAGCTGACCTGTAGAGCAAAGGAAACATCGAGCAAACAGAGAGAGAGAGAGAGAGAGAGAGAGGGTTTGTGAACCCCAGAGAAGGCTTGAGAGGTTCAAGAAACTCTTCTGCGTATACATGTCTGGTATTGAGTGCCAAATTGGACTCATACCACTGAGACCAGTTGAGGTCAAGGTTCAATAATGGGAGTCTATGTACTCTGGAGACTTGGGGGATCCAATTACAATCCTACTGATCATAATTTGTTAAGTGAGACTCAAATTAAGCTCATTATTGTAAAAAAATTGCTTTTGAGACATAATAGAAAGGTCACCACTGAAGACTGGACCAGGAGACATAGCCCAGGAGGATTGGGTGAACTCCTTATTAAGCTTGTTGTGTTTTATGTGTTTTCTTACTATTTCAGTGTCTCTGTATTTCACAATCTTATCAATCCATTGCAAAAAATAACATAGACACACCCTAGCACATGAGTCTGTAAGACCTTCATTAATACTCTGAGATCATTTACGAGTGGTTTGAGATCAGGTGGTATCAGAGTTGTAGGTGGTTAAGGTTATACAAGCTTGTGCTAGATTTTGTTCTTGAATTCTAACTAGTTCAAAGCTTAAATTAGGAGAATGTGAGTTGGTTGAAACTAGCCCAAAAATTGGAAGAGTATATCCGAAGAAGTAAATGTCAGAAGAAAGTCCCTTGGGACCAGACCCCCAATTTATAGATAGTTTCCTGGCCATGACGACCATGGTGGAGGAAATGTATAAGGACTTTAGGAAACATAAAGATGAAGATTCATCAAGCTCCAAACAAGACAAAGGAGAAGAAGAATCTCTCCTCCATGACCATTGTAAAGGCAGAGGGAAAGAATAAAACTTTGTCACCCTTCTTAATAGCCCTAAACACAAAAAGAAGACATCTTTGATTAAATTATATGTTAAATTTTATTTACCAATATATGATAGAGAGTTGAATGCAGAGAAAATGATAATTGGATCAAACAGATTGATGTTTATTGCAGAGTGCAAAGCATTGACTCAGACAAAAGTAAGATTCAGCTAGCCAGCCTATGCCTTGGAGGCATTGCATTGGTATGGTGGGAAGGCAAGACACAAGCTAACATGAAGAAACATGGTAAGATTCTTTCTGTCTAGAGTGAATTTGTTTCTACAATAAAAAAGCAGTTCTATCCACTAGCTTACATGTAGCAAGCCATGATGAGCTGGAAAACTCTTTGCCAATTGAAAGGGAAAAGTGTACAAGGTTACACCCAAGAATTTAGGAAAAGAGCTTTGATTCCAGGAATTTCATTAGACTCACCTGAGACTCTGTTGAAGTACATAGTTGGTCTACACAGCTACATGATGCACACCATCCTCATGTTTAACCCCTCTAGTATTGATGAGGTATCTATTCAGGCTACACATCTAGAAGCTAGAGGTAAGAATGGGAACCCAGAAGTTGGGGGATCATCCCAACCCACCGCAAGCAAAAATAAGGAGAAAAGAAAACAAAAATGGAAAGAGAGGAAGACAAACACTGTATAGAAAAGCAAGTCTTCATGCGCTCATTGTAAGAAGGATGGGCATGATGATGAGCACTGTTGGATTCTGCATCCCGAGTTGAGACCTAAGAGGTTCAAGGGTAAGAAGTAGAAGAATGTTGCAACTATTCAAAAGGATATGGGGTCGGACTTAGTAGATGAAACAACAATCACAACCATAGGTATAAAAGGTAAAAATTCTAAAGCATCTACTAATAATTCTTCACAATCTACTAATAATGAATAAAATGAGAGAAAAATACATGAGTTTTTCCATATTCGACTTATTTCAAAGCATCAAATACTGATACTTGTTTTGATAGTGGCTCACAAGTAAATTTAATTTCTGAAGCAATTGTAAATAAGTTGGCATCACTGACTACACCTCACCAGAATCCATATCCATAGGTTGGTTATGTGATAAAGCACAAATACAAGTGACTAGACAATGTAAACTTAAGTTTTCTTTTGGGTCAGTATTTGTAGATGAGGTTGAGTTAGATATAGTTCCTTTGTATATATGTGAAATTTCTTTAGGAAGTCCCTACTTGTATGGTAGAAAAGCTATTTTCTATAGAGCTGAGAACAAGTATCTACTCGTTAAAGATGGAATTGAATATATTGTAAGAGATCATAAGCTCAATAATAATTATACTCTCACAAACTCAAGGCAAATGAAATGAATTGTAAATTCATGCAAACAATTTTTACTGATGGTTGTAAAGGAAAAGAAACTTGATAAAACCAACGTATTTTACGGTTGTGATGCTAAACAACAAGCTGATTTGGAAAAGGTTGTTTCAGAATACGATATCTTCTTTCAAGAACCTAAAGGTCTGCCAACCAAAAATGAAATAGTGCATGATATTAATTTGGAGCAAGATGCTCCATTACCTAACATCAGAATGTACAGGTTGTCTGCTTTATAGAATGCATAAATCAAGAAGTAGGTGTAGGAGTTGTTTGAGAAGGGGTTCATCAGGCCTAGGACATCACAATGTGGGTCTCCAATTGTCTTGGTGAGAAAGAAAGATGGTTTATGGAGAATGTTCATTGATTATCGAGAACTGAATAAGATAATGATAAAAAATCGTTATCCTCTTCCTCGCATAGATGATCTATTAAATCAATTGACATAAGCTGTTTATTTTTCCAAGTTAGAATTGCACAATGGATATCATGAGGTCAGAGTTGTAGAGCAAGATGCATGGAAGATTGATTTGAAAACAAAGTAGGGATTCTATGAGTGGATGGTTATGCGTTTTGGCTTAAATAATGCTCCTACTACTTTCATGAGAATAATGAATGATGTACTCAGACCTTTCTTGATGATTTTGTTATTGTATATTTGGATGACATTCTTATATTCAAAAAAATGTGGGAAGAACATTTAAAGCATGTTAAGCAGACCCTAGATGTTTTGAAAAGAGAAAATCTTTATGTTAAACTCTCAAAATGTGAATTTGGAAAAACATCTTTGAATTATTTGGGACATATAATAGGGGGTGGTGAATTGAAGATAGATCCCTCTAAGGTTACAATCATTGTAAACTGGCCTAAACCCAAATCTGCTACCGAAGTTTGAAGCTTCTTAGGGGTAGCACAATATTGGAGAAAGTTCATTTCTAACTTTTCCTTAATTGCAGCTTGCTTACATGCTTTAACAGGATTGAAAAATGTGTTTCAGTGGGGAGGCAAATAGTAGAAAGCCTTTGACACCTTGAAAGAAAAGATTAGTATAGCACCAGTACTAGTACTGCCTAATCTTAAAAGAACATCTGAGATTCAAACAGATGCTAGTGACTATGCCATGGGAGCAATGTTGATACAACAGGGTAAAACCATATGTTATCATTCTGAAACATTTAATTCTGTAGTAGTTAACTATCCCACATATGATAAAGAATTGTATGCATTAGTACAGAGTGTGAAAAAGTGGAAACATTGCTTAATGGGTAAAGAGATAGTTATATATACTGATCATCAACCACTTCAATATCTACACTCCCAAAGTAAGTTGCAACAATCAAGACACTATAGTCTACAACAGTTTCATTTAGTCATCAAATATAAAAAGGCCATACACACTCAAGATATATATTTTAAAGATTTATATGCAACTTTAAGTCATGGCAAACAAATAGAAGAATTGGATTATCATATTAAGGACTGACTCTTGTATCATTTGGGAAAGTTATGCATTCCACAAACTGAAAGAGTAAATATAATTTGAGAACCACACACTTCTCTAATATCACGTCACTTTTGTGTAAGTAAAACGGTTGCACATCTGCAAAGATTTTGTTATTGGCCGAAAATGAATGAGACAATTTCTAGATATGTAAGAGGGTGTACCATGTGTGCTAAATGCAAGCCCAACAATAGAAAACTAGGCTTGTACACTCCACTATCAGTTCCCTCTCATCATTGGGAAAGTGTTTCCATGGACTTTGTTGGAGGACTGCCTAAATCTAGGAAAGGTCATGAATATATATGTTTTTGTGGATAGGTTCAAAAAAATGTGTATTTTGATACCTTGTAATAAGCAGATTACAGATGAACAAACTGCATAGTTATTCTTTCATCATATATGGGTTCATTTTGGATTACCCACTTCCATTGTATCTGATCGAGATTATTGATTTGTTGGGAAGTTTTGGTCGAGTCTGTGGGAACTGATGGACACCAAACTGAAGAAGAGGACAACCTTTCATCCACAAACAAATGGCCAAATAGAAGTGGTCAACAGGACAGTGATCTAGTTTCTCAGAGATTATTGCAGCAAGCATCCCAAACTCTGGGACGAACATTTATGTTATGCACATCATGCTTAGAACCAAGCTAAACATTCTTCTACACATAGATCTCCTTTTGAGACCTGTTTCGATTTCACACCAAGGTATCCCATGGATTTTGTCTTTGGTAAAAACATTGCAATTGATGGACATAGTGATGTGGACAAGTCAACCGAGTTAATTGAACAAAGCCAAGAGATTCACTAGGTAGTACAGGAATTGTTGGAAAAGAGCCAAGCCAAATACAAGGCAAGGCATGAAATGCATTGGATTGAGCATAGTTTCCAAGTTGGTCATCAAGTTTGGCTATATATCAACAAAGACAGAATGCAAGGTGAAGTGAAAAAGCTAAAGCCAATAAGGTATGGACCTTTCAAGATACTTGAGAAAATTGGTGAGAATGCTTTTCACCTTGATTTACCAGACTACATGTACATCTACTCAGTGTTTAATGGAGATAGTGTGAGACTATTTGAACCTTCATTAATTGAAGATCCCAAAGAGTAGAGTCAATTTGCATTCTATTGATGATCTATTACCTGAATATCTCAATGAATTGCAGCAAGACACAGTTCTAGATAGGAAGGTGAGGACGACATGAAAGGGAGATGTTGAGTACCTCAGGATTGGACTCAAGCGTTCAAAGCTAAGCAGTGCAAAGTGGATAGATATTGCACAAGTGAGACAACTATACACTCATTTAGTCGATGCTTGAAAACCAACTTTTGGTGTTCCAAAATCTTTTTCAGTGGGAAGGTCGTGATTTGAATTGGATCCTTAAACTCTCTTAAAGTTTCCCGAACTCTGTAAAAACTCATGCCGAAGTTTCAAGTCTTATGGAGGTCGAGCTTATCAGAAATAACCTATAGACAATGGCAATTTGTGGTCAACATGAAACAACGAGGACCCTTGGTCAAAGCGTGTAGACTGTTGGCCCATGGTGACCACACATTGGCACAAATTGACAAATGGGAGGTCAAATCTAGAAAAAGGGGTGGTTTCTGATACGTGATTAGTTCTAAAGCGCTAATCGCGTATCACAGGGTGTCCCCTTTAGTGAAGGAAAGCCCCCAAGCGCTCGGTCACAAGGATAGCATAAAACCATACGAAATTCACCGATTCCATCAGAAGGCAGGTCCCGCACTAAAACCAGTAGGATATCGGAATGGCTTCAAGTGGTAAGCGGGTTTGACCGAGTCTTGCCTAATGCCATACGCTGGGTGACATGTGTCCAACGGATGAGAGAGAAAACCTTTCACATTGGATGGGTAAAGGTCATGCTGATTACCCGCCCGATATGGACAGAGACCATAGGATCTGGAGGCTCCAGATCAACGGAGGAGAAATGATTTGATGGATGACTGGATTTGATGGGGAAATAGGCTAAGTCATATGAGATTTTAGGTCCGGTATGATCGATGAGTTAGTAGAGGAATCAGTTTCATGGGCAATATTGGAGCAACAGAAATAACGACTATTCAAAGAGAACTGACACTCAATTCATCGAGAAATAGGTGGCCACCTCTCTGTGAAGTGTTACACAGTGATGTGACGTAGAGCAGGGGAATTCAAGCAGATAGAGGCAGGAGCTCTAGGGAGCTAGGAAGCATAAACAAATAGTAAGGGAAGCAGATTGGATTTAAGCCACGAACATATAGAGAGTAAGACGGAGGAAGAAAAAAGAGAGAGAAGAAAATTACAGAGAACAGAGAAGTCGAGTTGACCTACAGAGCAAAGACAACATTGATCATACATAGACAAAGAGAGTTCGAGGTTCTGTAAGCCCCAGAGAAGGCTTGAGAGGTTCAAGCAACTCTTCTGTGTATATATGTCTAGTATTGAGTGCCAAATTATACTCATACCACTGAGACCAGTTGAGGCCGAGATTTAGTAAGGGGAGTCTGTGTACTCCAGAGACTTGGGGGATCCAAGTACAATCCTACTAATAATCACCTATCAAGTGAGACTCAAATTTAGCTCATTATTATAACAGCTCTACTTTTAAGACACAATAGAAAGGCCACCACTGAAGCCTGGACCAGGAGACGTAGTCTAGGAGGATTGGGTGAACTCCTTATTAAGCTTGTTGTGTTTTATTTTTTTTCTTACTGTGTTCTCTTACTGTTTCAATGTCTGTGTATTTCGCAATCTTATCGATTCATTGCATAAAATAACGTAGACACACCCAACACATGAGTCTATAATACCTTCATTAATTCTCGGAGATCATTTACGAGTGATTTCAGATCAATGACCTCTACAAGGCCCATCATGATAGGTCAGGAGGATGTCAAAGACTTCCTCCTCCCTGACACATCATCTCAACATCTGATCTGGGCCATGTTTGAAGAGATTTCCTCCAATCCAGGTCAAAGGGGTGCTTTTCCTTATGAGCATGCTCTTCTCTTTTGAGGACAAGTGTGGTGCGAACTTTGCTGAAACCAAGTAGTTTGTTATATCAGCAAACCAGGGAGAGAGTACTGATATAACAAATAGTTGTTCGTCTGGCAGTTGGTCATCCACCATTCCTTCTTCACCTATAGGAAAATTCACTCTAGACAAAAAGTCACCAACAACATTCTCTTTACCAGGATTATCAATAATTGTCAAATCAAACTGCTGCAGTAAAAGCAACCATCTAATAATGTGAGCATTTACATCTAGTTTGTTCATTAAATATCTAATTGCAGCATGATCAGTGTGCACAAAGGTTTGGTAGCCTATGATATAATGTCTGAATTTGTTTAAGGAATGTGTGACAACTAGGAGTTCCTTCTCGGTCATTGTATAATTTAGCTCTGCCTTTGACAAGTTTTTGCTTATAAATTATATGGAATGAGGTAAATTTTCATCAACTTGTCCTAAGCCTACTCCTATCGCTTTGTTCGAACCATCTGTGTGAATGTGAAATGGTAGGACCTAGTTTGGGCCTCTTAGAATTGGGGTAGTCACGAGCTTGCTCTTCAAGGTATCGAGGGCTTCTTGACAATTTTTTGACCATATGAGCTCAACATCTTTGCCTAGGAAGTTAAACAAAGGAGAGGCTATCTTGCTGAAGTCTTTAATGAATCTTCTGTAATATCTGGCTAATCCTAGAAAACTTCTAACAACTCTCACCTTTTGATGAGGTGGGACCCTTTAGATGATGACAATTTTGTTGGGGTTAGCCGATAATCATCGTTGGGATATTTCATGACCTAGCACGGTCCCTTCAGTGATAAAAAATTCACATTTTTCCGGACTGAGGGACAGGTTCATCTCAATACACTTATCTAAAACTTTTCCTAGATTAGATAAATCTTCCTAAAAGTTAGAGTCATAAGGAGTAAAATCATCCATGTATATTTCTACTACATCATGAACTAGTTTAGAAAATATGCTCAATACTGCTCTTTGGAAAGTGGTTGGAGCAATACACAAACCAAAAGAAAGGACCTGGTATGTGAAGGTACCCCAAGGACAAGTGAAAGTGGTCTTATCTTGGTCTTCTAGGCTTATTTGAATCTGATTGTACCCGCTAAACCTATATATGAAGGAGAAAAACTTTTTCCCTGCCAGACCATCCAACACTTGATTTACGAAAGGTAAAGGAAAGTGGTCCTCTTTAGTGGCTTTGTTCAATTCCCGATAGCTGACATAGATTTTCCACTTAACATTTTTATTTGGCACTGGTACCAAAGGAGAGACCAATTCACTGTTAGAAATGGGATAGATGAATCCTGCATCCAACAATTTCTGTAGTTCTTCCTTAACAATATCTTTAAGTGTTGGGTTCATCCTCCTTTGAGGCTACTTAACTGGCTTGCAATTTTCCTTGATTTATATATGATGAGTACATACTGAATGGTGCACTCCCTTCATCTCGAAGGAATCTAGATGTTTTCTCAGTAAGCTTC
The DNA here is from genome assembly GCA_000404065.3 of Pinus taeda. Lineage (NCBI taxonomy): Eukaryota > Viridiplantae > Streptophyta > Pinopsida > Pinales > Pinaceae > Pinus > Pinus taeda. Next base: position 88,157 of record APFE030411649.1, on the reverse strand, counting down.
ATAGCTCTTTCTCCTGGGAAGGAGATAGGGATCTATTGATTTTCAGTGTTCTTTCTGGGCCGAACTCTGTATTTTTGACACAGAGAGAAGTAGGGTCAGCCACACAGAGATCAATTAAGGGGTTGTTTTGGGTTTCTCTTACTATGTCTTCTAAAGGTGATACACTGGGGGGTGGTTTTGAATCAAATTTTCAATCATATCATCCTCATCTTGCGGTTTTCCTACCATAGTGATTTCTAATGCACAAAGGGGTGCGGAGTAAACTTTATCTTCATCCTCCTTCTCCAGCCAGAGAGGTAGATCATGTTCTAGCAAGGATTGGGTAGGAGGATATAAAGTCAACTACTTGGACATATGCCCATTCTTGATGTTCATGTTCCTAGCTCGGCAGCTCATGTAGGCATCTACTATAGCCAACCAGGGTCTTCCCAGAATGAGAGGATACCCAGTGAGCTTTTGCTTTGGATAGAGAACTAAGAAATCAACAAGGTACTCCCAAGAATCAACGGAGACCATCACATCTTCCACAATCCCCTCAGGGGTCACGGTGGAGTGGTTTGCTAGCTGCAGCACCATCGTGGTCTTCCTCAAGGAGCCCTAGAGGTTAAGTTTGAGCATTGTGTCCCTCATCATCACATTAATGGCAAGTCCCAAATCAATCAAGGTATGTGGGACCATTGCGCCATTGATATGGACATCAACTACTAGGCTTCCAAGATCCAGATACTTTTGGATAGATTATCTGCTCCAACATCAGGACGGACAATTATCCTATGACATTGATGGTCGGGGCATCTCTCTTGCACCCTCTTGGATGCCTAAATAATTTCTCTTTGATCAACCTATTGTAGATAGGTACATATTTTATGGCTTGGAGAAGTGGTATATTTACACATAAATGTTTCAGTTCTCCCATGAGTTCAGTCTCTTCTAGGGTATGCTAGATTGTCATGGATAGTCCCTTAGGAAAGGGTGGATTTGCTTTAGGCTTGCTTTCCTCTTTATCTTCCTCAAGCTCCCTAGGTGGAGGCTGGCTATCTGGGAGAACTTTCCCAGATTGTAAGTTGATTTTTTGAATCTCCACAGCATAAGTTGGGCATGATTGTTCCCCACTATACACTTGTTGAGCCTGTCTGTTGTTCAGGTTCGAATTTGGTTGGGTAGGCATTTGGGGTTTCCTTGCTGGAGCAGAAGGTAACAGTTGTGGTTATGTAGATGGTTGAGGCAAAAGAGTAAGAGGCAAGTTCTATTAGGGCATCCACCCCTCATGAGATGCATTCCACTGAGGTTGCGGCTGAGAATAGAGTTGAAATGAATGAGTAGCTAGTTGGGCATGATATTGAGATGTGAAGGACCAAGAAGGAGGTGTGGACCAGGAAGGATGAGTAGGGGGTTCCAGAAGGTATGGAGGTGATGTAGTTGGGGTGGTAGTATGCCTGAGATGTCCCTTGCATCCCCTGTTGGTATGGTCTAGGTCCATATGGCCTACTTTGGTTTATGTAATAGATCTGTTTTGTGGCTCCTTCAGCCCCTTGGTATATAGCTCTAAGACATGGCAAGGAAGGGAAATTATCTGTAGAATGACTTTATTCATAAACTGAATAGACCTCTATAGAGTTCAATGGGCATTCACTCCTAGGATGCCTCCTGGTCCATCTAGGACAAAAAATGGCTAAAGCCCTCTCTGCGTCCTCTTTCCTTCTTTTGATATGTAAGGTATCCATTTGCATGGCAAGAGTCTACAACATCTCACTCTTGAAGTCTTCCAGCATGCTTCCAATTTCCCCTTTTATGGATGAATTGGAAGAAGAGGTACTAGTTATTGGTTGACTCCCCCTACCTTTCTTTCTGGCTACTCTAGAATGGTTTCTAAAAATAGTCTTTATGTCCTCATAGGATAGTTGGTAAATCTCTCCCCTGGCTAGTAGATGGAGGGTGTCTGAAAGGTCTTCCTAGATTCCCCTAAGCAAGACCAACTTCAGAGAATCAAGGTCAAGTGTACACCCGAACCTTTTGTAATTGAGCTAGAACCACTCTTCGTAGTCTGTCATGGACTCATCACTTCCCATGGTCATTCAAAAGATTTCTTCTTTAGTATTTTGACCTACAACAGTCTCGATACTTGTTGTTAAAGGCTTGTTTCATTTGAGCCCAAGTTGTGATGCTATTGCTAGGTAACCCCATGAACCAACGCAATGTTGTGTCCATGAGAGTAGAAGGGAAAAAATTCAACTTTTTCTCATCTTCTACATAGTCATAAGTTCGACAGATGACGACAAACTCAAATAAGAAGGTGTCAAGATCTTCTGTAGTTAGGCCATGGAAGTGAGGTAGGGCTAAAGGAATTATATTTTTCATTTTGGTGTCCCCATTGGTCTCTCGAATCTGAAAGGTAACCACTATTCTTTCTCCATTTCCCCTAGCATTTCTGTTTTCAGCCATTGGCTCCAGAGGAATGTTTTCTTCTTCTTCTTCCCCTATAGGTTCTTCAAATATGTCTGGTTGTTCACCTAAGGGTTCTTCTTGATCGCAGCCACCGAAGAAGAGAGAAGGTTGGTTGTGTGGAGTAGTGGGGGTGTTGGGAAAATTTTTTCTTGAGTTATCTGTATTCCTCCAAGGCATGAAAGGAAATCTTTTTGGTTGTTTTTTTCTTTTCCCCACACTGAGAGTACCTCACAGAAACTGAAATTGTGATTGAACAAAACAAATTGCAACTAGCTGAAATGAACTTGCTAAATGGAAATTTGTAGAATTGAAAAGGAAAACAAGGAAATGCAGAACTAAAAGAAAGGAAATGACTAGTATACTTTTGTGGAAATGAAATTTGCAAAATTGAAAAGGAAAGCAAAGAAATGTAGAACTGAAAGAAAGGAAATGACTAGTCTACTTTTGCTAAAATAAACTATTAGCAGAATGTTGCAATAGAAAATAGAAGAAAGTAGTAATCACAGAATACGCTGATGCTTCCTAGGAAACGAAACTAAAGAGTGGTGAGCGCCAGTATTGCAGCAAGAATGCTACAAATCCTGGGCTATGAACTTTACTTTTATCAACCCAATAGTTCGTAACAAACTTGGAAGTGTCGGTACTATACGCACAAGTACTAGCTCTTACTGTGCGTTGCCACTTGGTCAGCTGGCACAAGATCACTAGGAGCTCAAGCCAACTTCTATAGATCTTAGAAGAAGCTTTATGTGTGATGAAAGAAAGGATGATTACTCTACAGAAGCTACTCTAATTGCAGAAAGGAAAAATACTTGAATGTAAAGCAAGACCTAGTAAACCCTAACTAATAAGCTAATTCTACTTTTGCCAAAAACACTATGAAAACCATGAAAAAAATGCCATTACCTACTCAAGAAACTAAACAACATCTATCCATGCTATCTATGGAAGTAAATAAAAAAAAAAAAAAGATTTTGGTTTTTTATGTGTTTTTATGTGAAGTTGACATGCATTTAATTTATTGCGTGCGAGTGTGGCAGTGAACATGTGGAGGTAAAGGGTGGTTTTGGAGCTTGGAAGGATTGAATATGGTGTTAATGGGTGGTAGGAGGTCTTAGGTGGCCTCCTAGAGGGTTTTCCCACACTCAACCTTCAAAAGAAAGCCTACAGGAAAAACTACAAGAGGACATCAGGAAACTACAGGAGGAAAACAGGGAAACTACAAGAGGAGGCTAAGAGAAATTTCTGCTATTCTGAGGGTATGAGAGCAGGTGAAAAAGGTGGATGAAGGTTGGAAGGAGGTGTTAATGTGCCTAAGGTCTACCATGAACCACCAAGAGAGAAAAAGATGGTTGGGTTTGCTCAAGGAGAGGGGAAGAAGTCTTATGAAAAATGAAGGAAATTAGGGCATAATTGAGGTGACTTTTAAGAAGACCTATAGGGCTTGGATTAGATGGAGGATGTGACTTTTGTCAAGCTAGCCTACTTCTAGAATAAATTTGCTGGAAAGGAACTGATATTTAACCAAGAAGATCAAGCAACCAATGAGATGAGTGCATTTAGGAAAAAAAGAGTTTTGCATAAAAATGGTCTAAACTATGATCTATGAAAGGAAATGCTGAGAAATGCTACAAGCAAGGAAAGAATGAAAGAGGACTATTGCAAATCAAGAAGTGGACATGACCAGGAAGATCTGAAGCAAAGAAAAACTAGACTATTAACCTATTAAAAAGTTTCAAACACTAGAAGTCCTATGAATGAGGAAAATTTGTGTTTTTGGGGCAGCAAGAGGGTCTTTGCCTCAAATCAGTCCTAGAAGGAGGAAGAGAGGCTAAGGCACTACTTCTAGCCTTTTGAATATTTTCTAATCACTGTTCAACCTACTTTAGAAAGCAAAAATGGAGGCAAACTACTAAATCAACAAAACCAACCTATTCTTAAGCATGAAAGAAATACATCTAACAGCAAATTAATTTACAACTGAAGTAAGCATACAAATACAAGAAAAGAGAAGCTTTGCTGCTTAGATTGGGCCCTAACCTAAGAGCTTCAACCCTCTGAGGTAACTCAGTGCTGTCTCAAAAAGGATTCCATCTTCATCATCCAAAAAAGAGCAACTTTACATGAAACTGTCACAAAATAATAAGCTTGACATTTGAACACAGTTTACATAAGAAAAAAATGCAACCCTAGTGAGGCCCTAGGCCTCTCTACTTATAAATTTGAAGCTACCAATAGATTCCTTAAAATCAAGGAGTCTTGGCTCCCAAAACTCGAGATAACTATCAGTCATCCTCCACTTGCTCGGCTGCCTTCTAGTACATGATTCAGTTGCTTGTACTCTGAGCTGAATGAAGGGGAATTCGAAGTGAGGAGTAATAAATGAGGGGGATTCCCTCCAATAAGTCCTCCCCTCTATCTACTTCGATTTATTATTGTCATTTGACCATTTGATCCTTGACTTTGACCTCGAAATTCATCAATAATCTGCATTAAACACATGTCAGACCACATGGCATCATAACTAGCTTAACTCACTCTATAAGTATAAATATAATTAGAAAATCATACAATAAGCTAAGAGAGTGGTTGATTTGACTACATTAGGAGGTAAAATGAGCCCATATAATTACCCATTTATGAGGCTCATCACACCTATACTCTAAGGCCCAAATTGGGCTCTTCCTTTCCACATCCATGCTGATGCCTCTAACAAATCTATAGGAGTATCTCTAGGATAGATAGATGAAAATATGCCTTATGCCATTTATTTCATCAGAAGAAATATGTCCAAGACTGAATTGAACTATATTGTGACTAAGAAAGAGCTCCTAGTCATTGTCCACTCCTTGAATAAATTTAGACATTACATCACTAGTTACCAAACCTTTGTACATACTAACCATGCTGCTATTAAATATTTGATGAACAAGCCTAATGTGAACGCAAAAATTATTAGATGGTTACTTTTATTACAATAGTTTGATCTAACTATAATTGATAAGCCTGGTAGGGAACATGTAGTTGTATATTTTTTGTCTAGACTTGCTTTACCTCCGGGTGAGGAAGGAATGATTGATGATCAGCTTCCAAATGATCATTTATTTAATATTTCTATCCTCTCCCCATGGTTATGTGACATACCCAACTACTTAGTGGCTCCACAATTCCCTCCAAATTTTTCCTCTAAGGAAAAGAGCGGAATTATAAGAAAAAGTGCCCCATCCACTTGGATTAGGGGCAATCTCTTCAAGCTAGGCCTATATCAAATTTAGAGATGTGTCAAGGAGGAAGAAGTATTTAACATCCTTCTAGCCTGTCATGATGGGCCTTGTTGAGGTCACTTTGCATCCAAGAGGACAACCTTCAAGGTACTGCAAACTGTTTACTACTATCCCACTCTCCACCAAGATGCAAGAAGATACACTAGTCAATGTGACCAGTGCCAAAGAATGGGGAAACCTACTCCTAGGGATGAAATTCCTTTGAAACCTCAAGTGACTCTTAAGCCAATTGATAAGTGGGGCATGGATTTCATTTGGCCCACTGACCCACCATCATGGTAGAAAAAGTACATAAATTTGTGCACTGATTATTCGACAAAGTGGGTTGAAACCAAGGTTGTCAAGGTAGGAACAGAAGAGAAAGTGGTTGAGTTCTTAAGAGAGAATGTGTTTTACAAGTTTGGGTACCATAGAGAGCTATTCAATGATCACGGTGATCAATTCACCTCACACCTGATTGAAAATTCATTGAGTTAGCATAAGATCAAGCACAAGAAGTTAACTTCTTATCATCCTTAGGCCAATGGATAAGTAGAGGTTACCAATAGAGCATTGGAAGGCATTATCACAAAGGTTCTAAGCAACATCATAAAATATTGGGTTGACAGACTAGTGGAGGCCACTTGGGCCTATAATATAACCTCGAAGGCAGCCACTCGCTTCACCCCTTATGATTTGGTCTATGGGAAGAAGGCTCTGCTCTCCATTGAGTTTGAGTACAACACTTTGAGAATGGAAGCACAACTGGATTTGGATGTTACAAAGGCACAAAAAGGGAGGATGCTTGAGCTCAATGGTTTAGGTGAATTGAGGATGTAGACCCTCCTACACTCAGAAGTGACTCAAGTATAAAGAAAGGTTTAGCATGAAAATAACATCAAAAGAAAATTTTTTCAAGAGGGTGATTGGGCTCTGCTATATGAATCTAGGTTCAAGCACTTCAAAGGAAAATTGATGACCAGGTGGCTAGGCCCATATCTGATAGAGAAATGCCATGAAAATGGGGTTGTGAAAGTAGGGACCATTGATGAAGAAGGTATTCCCTTGTTGGTTAATGGATACAGATTGAAAGCCTATAAAAGACCTTTGTCAAGGGAAGAATTCATCAGTACCATCAGTAAGGAAGTGAATTTCTTGGAAGTGTCTCAGCTACCTGCTCACAAAATTATTTAAGACTATTTTAACTTTGAAAAAAAAACAATAAGGGACCTAGGTGAAAACCTCTATGAGGCACTTGAGGCCAACTTTTGGGTTGAAAACCTCCCTAAGGAAACCCAAGAGTGAACAAAGAAAATAAAAATATCCCTAGCTAAAACCCTCCCTTGAGGCACATAGGGAAGGTAGATAGGTTTAAAACCTCCTTTGAGACGACCTATGTGTCTCTAAAAAAAAAAGGAAAAAAAGAGAAAGGAAAAAACAAAATGACATGGCATGGACCTCAAACCTCTCCACTAATAAAGATCTGTGATTTTTGTAGGGTTTTAAAGGAAATAAAGGAGTCAGAGTTTAGAGGAAAGAAAGCAAAGAATCACCCCATTCTTCCTCCATTCACTTCATATCTCCCATGTCTTCCATGTCTCTCTCATCCATCATCACTTCGAGGCATCAAAAACTAGCTTTTATGCAGTTTTTTGAATTCTATAGGGTTTCTTGTAGTACTACAAGATGTCCTGGAACACTACAAGAATGAAATCCCAATTGGGAAGTGATTATGCAAGCCATTTCTAGGTTGAATGAGGGTAGCATACACCTCACCACCTCTCACCCAACACCATCTCATGACCATACTACCCTCTGTGTCCATCAAAAACCACTCAGAAAAATAAAAATAAAAATATACAAAAAAATAGAAAAAAGAGTCCAAGGGCCATGCCATCAATGGCCTCACTCACTTACCACTTGATCTCCTCCATTTCTGTCCTTCCACTGCTACATCACCAACCATTCATCCTCAAAGTGAAAAAAAAAAAAAAAATGATGAAAAAGGCAGCTACAGGATTTCCTATAGTAACTATAGGAAACCCTCTAGCAGCCTGTGCTCTCACATTGGTAGTTCTTCATGCACTCTCCTTCGACACCAAGGCAATAAAAGAGCTAAAACATCCTTGCAAACATTATGAATCACACCCAGAGCTCAGCAAAAGCAACACTTGGCACGTACACACAACAACAAAGAGGACAACCACATCAACAAGAAGAAATATACAAAAAATTGACCATGTAAAAGAACTTACCTGAACAAAAAGAAGCACAAGAGAGCCACCCTTCAGCATGCAACAACCAAGCAAAGGAAGACACAATCATGGCACCTCATCCAAATTCTTCCCTATTTATGATATACTAAAAGTGTAGGAATGTGAAAAAGTCGATTTATAAGCTGGAGGTGGCAAGTTAACTTGGCCACCCTCATCTCGAAAAAGAAAAGTGAACTCCTAGTCAGCCTAACATGTGGGAACATCACATCAAGAAGAATGAGTTGAAAATTTGGTCAAGTTAAGTTGTGTGAAAGTGGTTGATGATTACGAGGGAAGGTTGCATGATAAATAATGGTGGGCCAATGGTCTCAAAGAGGAAATATCGTACACTTCCATCCAATAAAGTGCTCCAAGTAATCGACCATAAAAAGAAAATATTATGAAATCTCATGCACCATTTGTTCATTTCGAGATCATAGAGGACGAAGACCACCTTGGAGAGCCATTGAGGAGGAAAACTTTTTTCATCCACCCTACAGGAAAAAAAAACTATAGGAGAAACTATAGGAAATGCAGGGAACTACTAGAAACAATGGAAATTCATAGAGAACGTTAAAAGGAGGTGCATAGGGTCAAAATACTTAGAAATTATTCTCATCCAAAGAATCAGAGTGAAAGTCAGGTGGCCTATATCTCTTATGCTTTGAATTGATAGCTAGGAACATAAAAATTTAAGTTTTTATGTGATTACAATGGGCCTGGGAGTTTTAGAAGAATTATGAAAGATTTGAAAGTTGTGTGGAGATAGGGAGAAATTGTAGCCATCCACCACCCTTAGTCACCCTAAAAAACTAAGGTTAGCCTACCAAACTCCCTACAGTCATCCAAACATAAAATGACCATGATAGGAGGGTTTAACGGAAGGGAACCTACAGAGACATCTAGGATACACCTTCATCCCCCTGTGGCAGAAATATTTAGAAGGAATATCTAGTTGGGATTCTTTGAGATGCTCAGAGGATATGATGATGATGTAGTTCAAGGATTTTCTATGGCGCTTAGTCCTCAAGCTAGAATCGGTGCTACCACTATGGTAAGAGGAATGTTAATTACAATTACTTCGAAGTAATTAGTAGAATCCCTACACTTCCTCAAGTGATGCCATGGAGAAAGGAGGATAAGGCTGCAAGCACTTTTTTAAAGAAAAAAATCTTCTTAAGGGATGAAGAGCCAATTGAGGAAAAAAATGGGATAATAAGGGAAGGCCTTCCCTACCCTTGGAATGAGGTGAGCTATCATATTCTCAAATATATCTCTTATGAAGGCAGGGTCAGTATAGTCTATGGCTATCAATTTAGACTCCTCCATGAGTTGAGATTTGGAGAGGGGATATGTTGGGTCCCTATAATACTAGTGATTACCCCATTACTATTGTAGTTGTACCCCTTATTAATATTATTGTGCCCCTATTTTCCCCATATTGTTATTATTGTGCCCCATAGAATCCCTCTATTGTTATTTTTGTGGCTTTATATT